>CM075025.1:17483685-17498244 GCA_037576675.1 Pangasius sanitwongsei | reverse complement strand
ATTTATAGATATGTTAGTTTGTCCAATTACTTTTGAGCCTGTGAAAATGGAGGGACAAAATGGCTGTAATTCATAAACAGTTAAAGTAATATTTTTCTTGAATCATTTGAATTAAAGCTGAAAGTCTACACTTCAATCACACCTTGAGTGCTTCCTTTCAAATCCTTTATGGTGTATAGAGGCAAAATTATGAATATAAAAAATATGATATATATACACACACACACAAACACACACATACTCACCTTACACTTTAATAGGTATATAGTCAGATATGGTATCTCAAATAATCACTCTTTACAACTGTGGTGAGCAGAAAAGCATCTCAGGATGCACAAAACATCAAACTTTGAGGTGGATGAGCTACAACAGCAGAAGACCACATCAGGTTCCTCTCCTGGCAGCCAAGAACAGGAATCTGAGGCTATCATGGGCACAGACTCTCACAGACTGGACAGCTGAAGATTAGAAAAATCACCTGATCTTCTTGTAATCTTTTTTATATGGTGGATTGAATACTAGAGAAAAACTGCGATGAAAGAATTTGATCCAATCCTGTAAAAAGTGGAAAAGATTTTTTTTGTTAGGATTTTTAAAATATTTTACATTAAAAAATTATAATACTAAGGAAAGAAAAAAAAATAACATTATTATTATTATTATTATTATTATTATTATTATTATTATTATTATTATTATTATTATTATTGTCCAAGTTGTGTTTTTCACTGTGTATTTTTTCCTGTATCTCTTTAAGTGCTTCATTTATTTATTTATTTATTTATTTATTAATTATTTCACATCATCTTAAAGCTTAATAGATTTTACAGAAAACACCCGGATGGGTATCGATATGGTCTGATGTTGAAGGTATCAGTATCGCGCCACCTCTAGTGCTGGTATGAAGTTTATTTATAAAGCTGTTACCCTCTGCATCAAGGATTCATTTTTTATTCGTGTAAATGTGTAGATCTGACATGTTCGCGTTTATGTGTGAATGGCAAGGAGACAGACAGCTGCTTGCTGCAATAAATCCAGAGCTTGCTGATGTTTGTGGTGAGACAGTAAGAGGAGACAGAAGAGTGTTACTGTACAACACTGCGACAAACCCACAGCATGGCAGTACACCGGCTTTCCTCCTGACCCTCTGCACCGCTCTGCTCGTGTGAGATCAGTTTCCTGTTTAGCAGTGCGTCTCTGAGGCTTCAGGCAGACTCCAAGTGTTGAATGAATCTCCATCATCTCTCCGAACCTCCGCTCCACAGGAGAGCTCACACCGGGGAGAAGAGCTCAGCCGACCGCGAGCGCGAGTCCCATTTCATCCTCACCCCGACAAACCAAACCTGCGGCGATGGCACGTCCTAATGCACGCTCAGTTTCACCAAAGTAGGCGGAGACACATACACACAGAGAGAGAGAGAGAGAGAGAGAGAGAGATATGACTGAATCCTGAATCCTGAGCGACATTAGTAAGCACACGAGGAATAAAATAACTGAGAACTGCAGGTCCTCGTGTCAGGATTCATTTCGCCAAAGCTTTAGCGGAAGCGATGTTTTTTTAAAGCTTAAAATCAGGAAAAACGCACAGAAGAAGGCGTTGATGGATTTCGGGCGCATCCCACGCGCGCTGCGCTCCGGGCTACACATCTCGAGTCGCTCATGACATGAACCTGCGCGCGCGGAGCTTTCACATGGAGGTGGACGGTGAAGCTGCGGACCGCGAGCGCCAGTTTTAATCTCCTTTCCCTCAGCGCAGAGTTTTCTTTTTTTTTTTTTAAATTTATTTTTTTAAATAAATATTATTCTTATTATTTCCATGGCTCCAGTTGGAGTGGTTTGGAGCGACCCAGACATGTGCTGTCAGCAGAGGCAGCAGCAGCAATAAGGGACCGGCACACAGCACGCGGAGCAGCGCGAGCGCTCTGAATGCGACTCTGCAATAAAAAAAGACTGACAGAAAACAAAAAAAGCAATAACTAAATAACCTGCGCCGTAAATGAACGATTCGCCGCGCGCGGAGACAAACTTCAGCGGAGATATCGTGTGTCTCTGCGTGGGTGTGCGTGCATGTGTGCGTGTAAGTGGTGTATGTGGTGTGTGTAAGTGGTGTGTGTGTGGTGTATGTGGGGTGTGTGTGTGGTGTGTGTGGTGTGTGTAATGAATGTGGCCGCCGCCGCAGCGTCTTCTTGCTCCGGCGCGTGCGGAAGGGTTTTCCTGAAGCGCAACTTCTGACTTTCCTGCCCGTCCACATGTTCAGGAGTCAGGATAACAGAGCGCCTTCACCTGTTGTCCGCACACTGTGATCAGTTTCAGCATTTATTTGACTTTGTCTGTGTGATTATGTGATACTGTCTCGATTTTTGAAGAAAAACAAAAGGAAGAAAAGCACATAATATTATCCTAACTGCCTTCAACGTTTCACTGCCGCACATGGAGAAGAGCCAGCCATGGACCGAACACGGTCTTATTTTTGATTTAGGAGAATATATAGTCATAAAGGACTGATTTCCTACAGACAGTACGTTTATCTGAACAGTTCTTTCTGATTTGCACTATAATGGAAGTGCCACCGTGCTCTAAGAAGAGCCTGTCCCTCTCGCTGCCGGTGCCTCGGGAAGGACAGGCGACCCTGAAGCCTCCTCAGCACCTCTGGAGACAACCGCGGACTCCGATCCGGATCAAACACCGCGGCTACTCCGACACTGACCGCCATCATCACCCGCACATGGAGCGCGCCGACGCCATGGACACGAGCGACCGGCCCGGGCTGAAGAAGTCCCGCATGTCCTGGCCATCCTCCTTCCAGGGTACCACAAGCACATCCGCCGGGAACTGTGCTGGGAACAAACGGTAAGAGAAGACACTGGTCACGTGTTTGTATGTTAAGGGTTAAACCATGAGTGCTTTAGCTTTATCAGGCGGGGCGCGTGGGTTCTCCAGTGATGCGTAGCGCGTAACGGGCCGGAACGGTTCTCCAGAGTGATGCACTCCGAGCGCAACGAGTGACTGACACTAAAGATTCAGCTTTACATTCGACTCTTTCCAGGTGTCGGTTTAAGTGAATCAATTCCTTTGATTCACCATTCATCTGGAAATATGTGAGGCCACTAAAGATCTCACGAAATGTCAGATCGCTGAAATATGCGGGCTTTAATGTTGATGTGCGCAACGTGGAACACAGTTACTATAGAGAAGAAGCTTAACCTGAACAACATCAGGCTTGTTTTATAAGTAGATGAAAAAAACCCAAAAAAAACCCCTGAGATTCTTTCTTGCTTGGGAATCGTTTCCATCGACTCACTTAAACGAGTGAATTCAAATGGTTCAAAAAGAATCGACTCGTTGATGAATCTCCTGTCATTGACCAACCCAAGCGAATCTAAAGTGGGTCTAAATGCAGTGGTGCGAATCCTCTGCACAAACACATGATAAGTTTTACAACCTGTCGTTTAGAGGGCTTTCTGTAAATAATCGAAGCGATATAATATTTTTGGACTCTAATCCAGGTTTACACTAAAGCTGTCTGACACATAAAGGGTTTTTTTTTTGTATAGCTAACAGTATGCTACCTTCATCTTTGATCCTAACATGTTTGATAAACTGTATGATCCTAATCTATGGTTTGATAAAATAGATCAGAGTAATGGATGTTACATGGAGTAATGGATGTTACAGAGTAAAATGGATGTTTGCTATAATTCATCCAAAATATTATCATGCAGTCTTTCACATTATCATTCAAATCAATTGCTGAGGCGTTCGCACCTGCCTCTGTGTGTATCCACCACTTACAAATGGTTGCTATCCTGTTATATTACCTACAAATTCAGTTCTCACTCCTTTGCATATTCTTTTGGCGTGTGATTAGCCAGAGGTCCTTGTAATTTTCTATGCCACACTTATTTAAGTATCACCTCTATATATCGCTTATGTATGCGTCCTTGTTCTCTTAAAGGAAGGAGTGTGGGTGTAGTGTCCTGCATTTGTGTATCGCTGTTGTGCGGTGCGTGTACTGTACATCTCCACAGAAACACCCGCTGTAGGCAAAGAGGGGGAGTAATACAGTAATACAGTAATAAAATACAACAGTAATAAAGTAGCACTGTGAGAGGCCAGGGGGAGGCCAAATGGAGCCTGGAGCCTGGCTTCTTTCCTACCAGGTCGTGCCCAGGCACAGACGGCACACACAGCCGGCTCATGGGAGTGTGTCCAACTCCGGCTCACTGGAATCAGGATACTGATTTGTATTCCAGGCTGCAGGCCACACTTACAGCCAGTTCATGCATTAGTGCAGCCGTGGTGACTCTACCTGCCCTGATCTTACTGTGGGCAGCCCAACGGAGGAAGAGAGACGTGTGTGTGTGCTCACTTAAAAAGTACTGTATGAAATGGGGGTGAGTGTGTCTTCAGTGGGTTTAGTGACTGACTAAGCAGCACTGTCCAGATAATATAGTCTAGTTTATATGCTGCATTCGACTAAATGTCATAACTCGACCTCCAACTAGGAAAAATCAAAGAAACGCCTCCTAAACTCAGAATTCCTACTCAGGAGCTCGAGACGGTCTCCTCAACCCTGAGTTCAGCAAGTGATGTCAAATCAACATGGCCGCTCACAGCATGAACAGTAAACACAGTAACACCTCTTACCTTTAAATGAGTTATACTGTACATACAAGTGCTTTAGATAAACCAACACACAGACACATTCACTTGTTAAATCTGTAACACTGACTCTACAGTTCACTGTTCTGAGGAGGAAAATATACGTCACTCATCACAGTTAGCTGGCTAGCTTGTTGCTAACAAAAGATGAACATGGAGGTGTCTGTGGTTTTTTTTCCCCACTTTGTAGCTCGAAAGAATGGAGATCGAAAATGACATAAATCTGAGTCCCTTCTTCCCACTAGGCCACCCTGCACACTTTGTAGCCTACACATTTTGTTCTGGCTAGCTAAAAGCTAAAAAATCTAATCATTCAGAATTGTGATTTTCTTCACAGTCATAAAGGAAACAGGAGGCTACAGAAACAATCATACTTAGGTGAAAGTATTGTGTACTCAAAATGTGTACTCAATTTTTCACTCATTGGTAAAAAAGTGTCCACTCATAAATGTACTCATGTATTTAACTTAAATTACTTTAAATTAGACTTCTTTTTTTCCACACATGTGAATTTATATTTGCATGACTATCTATGAATATCTATGTTATCTAAAGTTGCAAAAGGTTAGAGTTAGCTGTGAGGTTAACATTTGTACCTTGGCATTACTTGCATAAAAGTTTTTTTTTTTCCCAATAAAGTTGAAATATAATTGAACAATTTCACTCCACATCACTATCACTTCGAATTTGAATTTGTTCAGTTTTTTAAATGAGATAAGTTTCTTTAATGGACAAAAGAAACTTATCTCATTAAACAAATTGAGTAAATTCACTGTATGAAGAGTGGATGAGATTAATAGGCAGTCCTTGCACGAGATGATTTGTTGTCATATTGGTACAAATTGTATTTATGGATTTAATTGGATGTTGTAAATATAGTTATTAAAATGTACAGAACTGTACTTTTCTGAATGAAACAAGTCAAAACTTTGAAATATATGAGTAGTTGGAAGGCCTGAATGAAAAGAAGGAGTTATATTTAGGTACATTTATATTTAGGTATATTTAAAGTACAAATCCCCAACTATGCCACTTCAGTGTAGTAATAAAATACACTCCCACATCCGGGTAAAGGATACTGTAGACTTGATCCTAAATTTTAAGCAATGTAACAACAATCAGTAACAACAAACGTTTTGAATAAGTGACTGACGTGTATCACATTTGAGGTGCCATATTTGATTGACGTAGCTGTCATATCTCTCTAACTTATTAAGGGGATACATTTTCCAGCCTATTATGACCTGTTCTATCATGCTATTGCGAAGTTCAAAATAAGGCAAAAGAAGAATTTTCGCCCCCAGTGCTGACACCTTTGTTCTGCTCATGCTGTGCGACTGTACAGTGTGTGTGTGTGTGTGTGCCTTCATTTACATGTAACGTGTATTTAGCATTAGAGTTTGAGTGTACATGTGTGGGTGTGTGACTGGAGGGTGCTGCATAGCAGAGGATGCTAATCAGCACCGTCACCTCTACACTCACATACAGGGTGGGTGGAGGGAGAACTTCCATTGTGCAGGTTAATTTTTAAAAAAATTTTTGTCCATCTTCTCCATTTATTAAGATGATGCTGGATGCATATAGGAGCCTGACTAACATGCAGGTCGAGATCAGTGCTCCTCGCATGTCATCTGCTGCCTGGGGCCACGTTTAGACTGCTCAGGAGTGATGTGGCCTCTCACACATCTGCTCACCCAATCTCGACAGCCATGGCTCATGTCCTGCCCTGTGAGACACACAAGGCAAAGTCAAAAAGTCAAAAAAAACCTTCGTTTCTTAAGATAACAGGATTATCATCCTAGCCTTGAACAAAGGTGTTCTTTGAAGGTGAATGATTTTTACAGATCTGGTGGAACCCAAAGCCTCAGGAGTGTGTCTAGTCACAGTGCAATCAGGAGAGCTGATCTAAGCCAATCTGAAACAATCAGAGCAGCAGTCATACTCTCTCTCTCTCTCTCTCTCTCTAGCTCTCTCTCTCTGACACTGTGTCCATTGTTGCCAACTTAGAGACTTCACTGCTAAATTCTGTGACATTTTAGACCCTTATAGAAACTTCATTTGGAAAAAAAAGAGCGTAGCAACAAATCCAGCGCCTTTTGAGCAGATGTTAGAGACTGTCCTGCACTCAGTATGGCTGTTGCTGCTGTTATACTAATTGACAGCAGGATCGCTGTACTCGCCACCAGTGTGTAAAGCCTGATGAGTTAGGTTTGTGCAAGCCATGTGTTTGTGTTCCCATCAACTAATCCCTGATCACTATTGTTTCCAATGACCAATCATGTATTCCTGTTGTTTGTCCCACCCACATGCTGTGTTCTTTGTTTTAATCTCTCTTTTTGGATGTACAGTATTTAATAGTAATATAACAGTCAGTCAGTAACTGTTTCCTTCGTGTCTAATTCACAACTCTGACTATCACTGCATCTTTTCGTCTGTGATCTGGACAGAAGGTGTAGTATTTTGTAAATGTGTAAAAAGTTAGTTTGTGGTGCCATGACCAAATATGACTTCTTTCTATAAGATAATATATTATTTTATGTTGTGATATTATTTTCTGCTCTAATAAAACGCTATTATATACTATTTTATTCTCTTCTATTTTAACTGTCTTCTGTTACTTCATCATATACCCTTACTTATAATTTTATATGCCAATGATGAAACATTGAATATGCAGATTAGTCTGATATCATTTGGTGACTTCTAGCAGAGTTTTGAGCATTCTTTAGCTACTTTTCGCTGAAAAGAGTTGGACCACTGACTGTGTCTTGAACACAGAACTGCTGTGGCCCTTGTGCAGTCTGAGGAGCATATGGTTCTTCCCAGATGTGAAGATTGGAGGGGCATACTGTGAGAAGTAACTGGTGTATTGTATGTGTGTACCTGTGTGTGTCAGTCTGGTGGAAAAGTGGTGACAGATTTCAATTAAATTCGGGAGGTCCATGATATCATTTGGGCAACTGGGACTCAAACTTTCTCCCTTTACTTTGGTTTCTGTCAGATGTGTTTGTTTCTCAGTTAGTAATTTCTGTTGTATTTATAGCAGCCCCTGAGTGGTGAACCTGGCCAAGGCAATGCTTGGCAGTGCGGTGCTTTATTTTCAGATCCTAGCTGTGCTGTGTGCTGTCTGAGTCCAGGGGAGAATGCAACTGGCTCATTATTTTTTATTTTTTTATATAGAGAGAAAAAGATGGCAGCAGAACACACCAAGCGACATGCCAGCAAATGAAGCGGTTACATGATTATGTAGCAGAATCAAGTACTTCTACTCAGAGCACACTGAAGAACTTGGCATTACTGCGTGGGCAGCAGATAAAAGCTGTAACAGGTTTCATATGCAGCTGTTGGTTAATAGGAGACTTTCTAAACTGGAGTAAAACTGGAGTAAAAGGACTAGAAGAGAGAGAAGGAGTAGAAGAGAAAGAGAAGGAGAAGTGCAGGGAGGAGGAGTAGAACAGGGAGAAGGAGAAGTACAGGGAGGAGGAGAAGTACAGGGAGGAGGAGAAGAACAGGGAGGAGGAGTAGAACAGGGAGAAGGAATAGAACAGGGAGAAGGAGAGGTACAGGGAGAAGGAGAAGTACAGGGAGGAGGAGTAGAACAGGGAGAAGGAGAAGTACAGGGTGAAGGAGAAGTACAGGGAGGAGGAGTAGAACAGGGAGAAGGAGAGGTACAGGGAGAAGGAGAAGTACAGGGAGGAGGAGTAGAACAGGGAGTAGGAGAAGTACAGGGAGGAGGAGAAGTACAGGGTGAAGGAGAAGTACAGGGAGGAGGAGTAGAACAGGGAGTAGGAGAGGTACAGGGAGGAGGAGTAGAACAGGGAGGAGGAGAAGTACAGGGAGGAGGAGAAGTACAGGGAGGAGGAGTAGAACAGGGAGGAGGAGAAGTACAGGGAGGAGGAGAGGTACAGGGAGGAGGAGAAGTACAGGGAGGAGGAGAAGTACAGGGAGGAGGAGAAGTACAGGGAGGAGGAATGTGACTTGGGAGATGAAGATACAAGTCTGTCTCAGTATCCACATCAGTACTTTGGCACAAAAAGAGAGCTTTTAATTGCACTTGGTTTAACAGATATGTGGCCCAGTACAACCAGCAATCTGGAATATGAACAGTTATAGCTTTTAGAAATGCTGCTGCTGTTAGCCATCAATTTCAATCATACTGCAGCTTTCAGACATCATTTTCCAGTAAAGTTGAGTACAGGGACGAGCCCTCACTCAATCAGCAACACATATACAGTACAAAGTCCACAGAGATTAGACTCATGCACATGCTACGGTATATACACCATACAGCATACTGTACATGTCATGTTCATTATATTTACACTGCTATAGACTACTGTGTGTTAGAGAATATACGTAGACAGTATAAGAATGGAAAGGCTTGGTTAAATAATAGAAGGCTGGGTAGGAGAAAAAAAGAACTGCCGTTCAGCTGTGCGAAGTCAGTACAATAGAGCGGTTGCACAGAAATGTCAAGAGCAGAGTAACAATGGTGTAAACAACACACACAATAGTGTAGCTGTAGGCTGCCAGATATTATTAATGAATGTGCTTCAGTGAGTGTGACAGATAAAATGATCAATATCAAGACTGCTCAGTAAGCTCATTAATAACGACGCGCAGCTTATTAGTAAGGCTGGACATGAATATACACAACATATTATGAAATGTAGTGGTGTCTTTGTGTTAGAATATGGAGGCTTTCGCATGTCCTTCCCAGCTACAGAGGGCGTGAGCAGTGTGTGACCTTGTGGGTGATGATATTTATGGTGTCTTTGTGCTGTAACATAAGGTGATAGCATCGACCGAGCTCAAAGGTCAACAAAACTGACATGGCATCTCTCCTTCAGGACCTGTTATACGCCTGTGTGTCATTTTCCTATTTCCTGGGTCATATCCTGACCAACCCATACGTACGTGAGAAATGAAGATGCGACTGCACTGCCCATGCTTAAACGACACCCTGTTATTAGAGGTTGCTACAACCATTTTCCACTCTGTGCCATGCTAATACTGCAGCTGGTCATTGTGGAATTCATGACATTCAAGAGATTTTAAAACTACTGGATTTTTTGCAGCTTCTCTAGAAAATATGATGTTGTAACAGGATCTGATTGAGTCCTCACATTCAGTTACGTTGTATATTTTGCTTTGAATAAATATACTTTAATTCCACTAATTCTTTTCTTTAAAAATAGAGCGATATGTATTGTCATGTAGATACATTTGTACTTTCATGCGTATGTTTTTGAGGCTCTCCCCTTCATGTAGCTTCTAAGGGCACAAAAGCTCAGCTCAAGTGTGTGGAATAGGAATCAGTCTACATCGTGTACATCTTTGATAATTTTGTACCTTCTGACACATACACATATGTAAACACGATATATATATATATATATTGAACAGGCGCTATTGATCATGAGAAATGCAGACCTGTGTACATGCTGCACTTGTGAACATTCTAAAAGCTGTGAATTCTTTGACTACACTAGACATTTATTAAACACATTATACAGCCTCATGTGTACATGTGTGAGAAGGTAATTATTCATGGGCTGTGCCCCAGTGCAATCTGGGAACTTACTGGTATTTAAAAAATAAAAAGAATGACCGACATTGAACAGAGGAACCGTTCAGCCTGCAGTTCTGTTGCTATGGTTACTCATTTTGTGGACGTGTAAAATAGATACATTTCCCCAAAAAGGCAAAATGAAGTCTTAATTCCCTGATGTACACTGTGTTGTCATGACATGTCGAGCCAAACGCATTTTATTAGCTGTTGAGTGTGAAGTTGATTTATATTTTTGAGCCCAGAGGTGATACGTCACAGAATAAGTTAGAATCTTTCATCTAACATATGTTGCTGTTATCACTGTGGCATTTTTTAAATGTAACGGTCCTTGATTTTCAAGAAAAAAAGTCCATCATCCAAATGAAAATACAAACCATTATGCATTTCCATCAACAACTGTTATGCAAATATTTTGAAGAGGATGCAGCAAAGATTAGATAATCAAAAGAGCACTAGCCAAACACGCTCCAGTCATGGAGAAACTGGAACATGTAGCAAATATCATTGGTTTATCACAGGTTATTGCATCAATATGACTTGACCTCAGCCCAGTACAAAATATTATTCAGGTATTATTCTTATATTTTAAAATTCACATAAAGACAAATGGATGGAAACCCACTTATCTAAATGTTCAGCAGCTTGTTAGCTTGTTATCAGATTTGTTTAAGCAATAGGACACACCTGTGATTAATTAGCTCACACCGTGTGATTCACATATTGTTCAAAGTGAAAAAAAAAGCTTAGAGCCCATTAACTATAACCTAATGTTCATGTCAGCAGGATAATTGCCTTGATGAATGCCTTTTTCGCACAGCTTTGTCTTCTCTCGCTCAGGTTTCAACCTTGAATTTTAAAGCCTCTTCAGGAACTTTTTAACTTTTTTCTACCTATATAGCCTTGGCCAAAGCTATAAAAAATTCCCTCTATGCATACCTTCTCATGCATTAGGGCAGATTGTGTTGTTTCTTATGCTCTCTTCTTCCCGTCTTATTATTGGTAGTGGATCTACAACTCCCTCAACGCTCATTCATCAGGGTGTCACTTGTGTACATGCAGTCTGGATCTGAGGCTGCTTGTTCCTCATTGAACATCTTGCTGCCTCTTTTCAGCTCCTTGTTTTCTAATTACACACCCTATAGGAGTCTTTGTTCTCCATAATTACTGACTTCAATCTCTGTCGTAATCCCTTACTGCATTTCTCTCCTCCTTCTCGTGCAATTTTGTCTGATTTCCCCTTTCTCCAGTTTTCTATTCCTCTGTTCTCCTTTTGTCTTTGCTTTTTCTGCTTTTCTTCTCGATGGATCCGAGTCAGATTGTGGCTTATACTCTCGCTCTGGTGCTGTCTCCTGTATTTACCACTGAGTTAATAACACATCTTTAATCTTTTTTTTTTCCTCCATTGTCCTCACAGAATGGCACTTCTCTGTTTCCATCGTTTGTGAATAATCCTTACCTCATTCTCCTTTATTTCACCAATGTCTGAATAAGCTGGCCACCATTAGAAATTTGCTTATTGCTTCTCGATGGCCCCCTTGGGCACATCCAGTTAATGGCACCACCACTGTACACAGTGTTTCATCCTGTCCTTCGCTATCCATCAAAGCCCACAACAGCACTTTTATGATAACTCACCAGCCAGGCAAAAACACAGGAAAACCCCTTAGAGACAGAAACATAGCAGTCAATGGCTCCCACACAGCCCCCTGTCGCAAACAGCCTGTTTTAATACTTTGTTTAATTAGCAGAGCTATTTGAAATGTGTACAATTTCCAGTTCAGAGCCCCGCCACCAGTGAACAAAAATTAATTCCAGACCTTAAATTCAGACAGATCTCATGTGGCTTGCTGGTAAAAGCATTGTAAATCTGATTAGCTATGCCATGATGAGGAGCCCTTGGTGTTTGCTGTTGGCTGCAATGACAAGGACAGGGGTTGGGTCATAGCGGTCATTTAATTGTCTTTGTGAATTCAGATTCACCCACACTGTCTTACAGCAAGCCAAGAGATTAGTGCGCTCTGTACTGCTTGCTCCTCACATTAAAGTATGAAATAAAATGCATGGTTCAAAAAGACTTATCACACACCTTAAAGCAGTGGTTCCCAAACTTTTTTATTCAAGCCCCCCTTTGCCAATCGAAAAAAAAAATTCAACCACAACATTCCCATTCCCACCTTTCTCTTTACAAATAAAAATAAAAAGGAAGATTTACAGCTAATGCCATCTGATTAGTTTATTTGGGAGAGAACTTTAATCAAACAGAAGTGCTGGCTTGGGGGCTCCTGAGTGGCACAACAGAAATCCCAGTGATGCTGTCTGTGGCTGGGAGTCCAAGAGAGCAATATTGGCAGTGCTCTCTTTCTTACTAGCCAATCGTAGGAGTCTGTGAGCTCATGCATGTGACAGGGGGTAGATAGAGCTTTCCTCGACATGTGCTTTGCTGCTCCGTAGAATGAGCAGAAGTTTGGTTGTGGTTGGCTTCACGTGTCTTGAGGAAGCATGTGTTAACCTTCACCCTCCCCAGTTGATAGCTGTCATGATAGGGAATGCTAACCAAGACCAAATTGGGGGGGGAAAAAACCCCACGACGACAACAAAAAGGGCTGGCTTGGGACATGAACACAGTAAAAACATGAATTCATACACTATACAAGCTATGGCAATGCTCAGCTCTGTAACCATCTTTCTTTCATTAACTTTTTTTTTTTTAATAATTTGCAATCTAGCTTTTCCCCCCAATACAGTGCACTTTATTTCTCACGCCCTTCATGCTCTCGTTCCATTTCCATCCTCCCAAAGGGGGTGCGCCTCATACTTTGGGAACCACTGCCTTAAAGAAATCTTTTGCCCTGCAAAATCCTAACAATGGTTCCTAAAGACAATTTCTTTTTGCAAAAAAATAATTATTTTGTTGTTGTTATTGTTGTGTTCAAACACTTTTGTGGTCCTCCTTTCTCCATGCCAATGTCACATGTATGACAGCTGTATGACAGCTGTGTATGACAGATGTGAAGTGAGAGTTAGGTCAGTGACTCTTTGTGGCTCCACAGCTTAAGGCACATAGCCGCCAGCTCAGGCGTGGTAAAGTGATGTCACATAGAGTCTACACCTGTCATCTTTGTGCAGTGATGACAGGAGTGCCACTGGCTGTGCAGACTGGTTATGTGAAAGTCTTGTTGAATTAACAAATGTGATGTTTCCATATATGCTCATTTAAAAAGCAAGACAGTATGAATATACAAGACTGAAAGACTATTCAAAAAACACATCGCAAACAAAATAAAATCTTTTCAGTACACAGTCATTTCTGAAAGGCAAGGCCAATTCTTTTGTTTTTGCTACTGTATACCCTGAAGCCATTTGGGATTCAATTCAATTTCAGTTAAATTTTATTTGTATTATTCAGCTTTACAGCAATATATATATTCAGGATATAAATTGTAAATGTATGAAAAACTCCCTGAGACGATATGAGGAAGAAACCTTGAGAGGAACCCGACTCAAAAGAGAACCCATCCTCATCTGGGTGACACTGGAGAGTGTGATTATAAATAAATCCCTTCTATAACTGTGTACTACATGGACAAAAAGTGCAATTGTGTAACTACGAAAATTCATTATAGTTTACACATGAAGTCTATTTTGTAAGTTATCCACTGTCCACTGATGGAGACTTGAGTGCAAAACTGTTCATGGGAATTGCAGTCCTAAAGCTATCAAAGCAATTGTAGTCCAAAGCCCTCATATCAAAACTGTTCATATCAATTGAAGTCCAAAGAGGGATTGAGATCAAAAGATGAATATGAGACGATAGATCAGAAATTCAACTCTCAGTAACTGATATTTACATCTAGATGTGTTGAACATGGCACCTTTTGTTTGAACCCACTCATTTTCCAAGTGATCAGAAATATTGGAACAGGTGACTGACAGGTGTTTCTTGTTGCCCAGATGTGCTCTGTTAGACTGATTGTTTAAGCAATTAATAGCTCTGAATATCTACTCTTGGTTTGAGCCCTGGGTTTTGCCTATGAAGACTGCATTTGTTATTAAAAAGGATAAACCAGCATGAAGACCAGAGAGCTGTCTGTAGGAGAAAAGCAAGCCATTCTGAAGGTGAGAAAAGAGGGAAAATCGTTTAGAGTCATTGCACAAGCATTGGGCATAGCCAATACAACAATTTGGAATGTCCTGGAAAAGAAAGAAACCACTGGGTTACTAACAACCAGACATGGGACAGGTCAGCTGAGGAAAACAACAGCAGCTGATGACAGAAACATTGTGAGAGCTGTGAAGAAAAACCCAAAAACAACAGTCAGTGACAT
>CM075025.1:17469980-17483585 GCA_037576675.1 Pangasius sanitwongsei | reverse complement strand
ACAACGGTGCTGCTCAGGGAGGTGTTGAAGATGTCCGTGAAAACATCTGCCAACTGGTCTGCACATTCCCTGAGCACTGAGTCTCGGATCCTCAGTAGCGCAGTCCTCAGTAGCACAGTAGCAAAATGTGCAAAGCACGATGTTTTAGAAGCATGACTGTAAACCACCATCTTTAAGATGTCAGAAATTATATGTCCAGCAGGTGTGTATGTCTGAGCTGTATGTTGGTGCAAGAAATTGTGTGTCCTGCCTTCTACCAGCCAGATAACCTAATGCAACCTGGTTCAGTTAGTCTTTTGATCATAAACCAGGCAGTGACAGCTTTTATGGGGAAATCTCAATATATCTGTGTGTGTGTGTGTTCTGGACCAATTTCTCAGTGGTTCTTCACAGGGATGTCTGTATGATTTCAGCTGCAAATCTTTTCTTACATACAGTCAAGCTGAAAGTGAAATGTCCCTGGCAAGAGCAAGGCAGACCTCCCCCGGAAGTGCTGTGGTTGACTCAGCCCATGGGAGAAAACCTAGTTCAGATCACAACTGTAGCAAATCAGAGTCCAGCCAAATGCTCTAGTATACTTGGGGCTGGGTACAGGCAGATATAAACTGTTCTGAACTGCTGTGGCCATGCCGGGTTTCCTTCAGTCCTAAAACTCAGTGTTTCATAATTCCCCGAAGGGATGGCAGGAGCCCAAAACTTCAGTGTACTGGATTATTATGAGAAAGTGGCAGCCTAGCTTGCTAGAATAGGACAGATGGCTGGATGCTGCAGTATCAGCAGAATATGTTACTGGCTGTTACAAGGGTTTTTATCCATTACAGTACAGTATTTATTTAGAATTTCCCCCTGTGCAGTTTAATAAATTAGTTTGGCATCACACAGTAGAACTGTGATGATAGAACTGAACATCAGTTGCAGTTGAGAAAATGGTGTATCAGGAGTGGGAAACATTTTATATCTCCAAGATACAGATTTTATATGTGATGGAGTGGTTATATGTGAAATCTTCCACCTACGTTGAATTGATCTGTTTAGCATAGCAAAATTCTTTTAATGACGTTTGGTTTTCTAATGTCTCTCAATGATTTTTGTCAAGTTTTACATACATATATTGTTCTTCTGTATCTACACTTGTTCTAATAAATATAAAAAAAATATGATTGATAGTATAACAACATAGTCAAACCAAATTAATTTTACAGGTTATCATATGTAACTTGCTATATCTAGTGAATTTTTATAGTAAACCCGTAGTTGGCAGTTGAGAGTCGAAAACATACAGTCATCCACCATACAATCTAGCAGCTGTGTTGGTGGTAATATCATTAACTAGGGTTGACAGGTTTCAGCCAGATTTCTAGCCCTCTTTCCCTCTCTCAATCTTTCTTACAACATAAATTGTTCTGTACATCATAGACACACTGTCTGCAATTAGACTTTGCTTTTTTGTGGACATTTATTAAATTTAATTCTGAGTCTTTGTTATAAAACAAATATATTTTATTTTTAAACTAGCCCAGTCTGACAACCCTGTCATTAACGGTCATGTCTGCTGCTCCTCCATCAAGCAAGGGGTAGAGTTAATCCTGCCCCAATGGGCCTCTATTAGCACTTGTTGCTGTTCCCGTTTTTGAACACTAGGTGCAATAATAACTCTATGGAAGCAAAGTAGCATCTAAAAAGGTGAGTAAATCAGTGGAACTTTGGCTTATATCTGTCACATAACAAAAGTTTTTTAAATCGTTGATAATTAATACTTAAATGGAGATTAAAATGTATGGAGTTGTGGATGAGGACTTTATGATATTCCAAGTATGTCATACTTGGACCCCTAATTAAAATTGCTGAAGCAAAATCTGCATCCTTGTGAGCAAACAAGATACTAATAACACAGCAGACAAGATGTCAAGTTCTCAAGGTCTAGTGGGAATGGGCGAATGAGCTAGAGGTTTGTTCAAATAGGGTCACACTCTGCTGCCCTCTGACTGGTGACAACAAAGCCAACTGCATGGTCCTTTGATGACAGCAGGGACTCCAGCACTGGATAATAACTCATGGCTAATTTGTTTTTTTTGCTGCGCTCAAATCTGAATTCAGTTCATACTCATGAGCCTATCATAATTTATTATTTATCATAATTTGATAAATGTAATTATTTTTGTCCTTTTGATTGAATGTATTGCACAAAGATTTGCATAAGAACACCTAGCATGCCCCTGTCCAATTAATGAACAGTGACAGTGTTTAGGCAAATGAACCCAAATGGACATTATGAATTTTCCGAAGCCTTGACCACCCTATATTCTTTTATTCCAGATTTATAATATAAGACTTATGTAACATTTGAACATTTTATTATGTCAGTGACAGAGGTATGTATAACATAAGTGACTAAAAAGAGCCTGGTTTATACATTGACGTACAGAAGCAATGGCAATGTGAACGGCATTGTTCACACATTCATTGCATTTTTTTATGTACATCCAGAAGATTTAAAAGCGACATTCGCTAGACATCATGTCAGAGCCAAATCATCACTGACCATCATGCTTCCAAATTGAAATGTAAAATGTTTAGCAATTTCATACACAGCGAGGTTAAACACACTGACAAGCTCTGTCTCTCTTAAAAGTTCCTGCTGTCATTGTGACTGTTGTCATGAGCTGCCACTTACATCGAAAACTCTGACCTTCCACTCAAAAGTATCTACTAGTCTAGAAAATACAGAGGACTAGCATACAAAACAGAGCTTTCTGTAGGTTTGAAGGTGACATGAGGAGTTTTTTTTTTTCAAAATTCAAATGCTAACTGTAATTGGAAAACCGATTCGTGCATAAGTATGCGATTTGAGACCCGTCCCTGGTTTGTTTAGTGGAGGTAGATGGGCAGAGAAATGTGTCTGTTTCTATTCCCGAGTTCCTTCATTACTGCAGTGTGTCAGGAGAGTGAAAAAGACTAAAATAGCTCTCTCACTCTTACTTTAAATGTGGCTTGTCTGAATGTGACTCCCAGTAACAATTTAAAATATTAGCACACAAAATCCGTCTTTGATCTTTCTAAAATAAATGAATGAAATTAAAAGAGAATGGCCAATAGCTACACTTTTTTTTCCCAAACTATCAGGCAACTCAGTGTCTCACTTTACTGTTCAGCACATCAGTATCCAATGTCTTGCTATATTCATTTGTCAGTTATAACAAAACTCTTTCAGACTCAGTTTGCCATTATTTTGTTACCAGCAAGTTTTACTACTTTTAAGCACAACTTTTGCTAGTGGGCACATAGCATACATTTATTACCTTTTACGTATGAAACAGTGAATCAAAACACAGGTCATTAATATCATTGGAGCTTAATGGCCATTTTCATTTGATGACAGTTAAGCATGTGAAATGAATTAATAATGTTTTTTGTTAAATAAATCAGCAAAAAATGTTTTTAATGCACCTCAGTAGTTTGCTTACCAGCGTTTTCCTCTCTCTTTCCATTTATTCTACTTCCTTTGATTTGTGTTGTTTTTATGATAATAAGCAGCTGGACTCTGATCTTGGTTGCACCAGGTGTTTTCCAATTATGCCTGCATGATACAGCAGCCCAAATTTTGGTCCTGAAAGAGGAATGATTAAATAGTGTGGAAGGTGACGGTGACACGCGTAACACTGGTACTCACCCTTGGCCACATTCTTTCTGCTGACAAGACGCTTATCAGGCATGGTAGAGGAGGGCACTTGTCACTCGCTCTGTTTAAGCCATGTTGGCTGTGATGGGATGTAAAAGGACAGTCTGGGTCCTTGTCGAGGGAGGCTGAGGGCTGAGAACAGCACAAATAACTAAGAGTATGAATAAAAATTGAGAGAGAGAGAGAGAGAGAGAGAGAGAGAGAGAGAGAGAGAGAAATGCATGTGGAGAAGTGAGGGTTTTGAAAGGGAAGCTGCCATGAGCAATTCACAACAATCACCCACTTGGCCAAATCAAATTAGAAAGGAGCTCTGGCTACGATTGGTCCTGTGCACTGTCACTCACGTCATCATAGCAGAGTGGTGCATATGCGTAGGATGGCTTGCCTTCCTGTCAACGTACTATAAATAAACAGAGAAAGGGCCCAAGGCTCCCACTGGAATGACATTAAACCCAGCCAGCCTCGGCACTCAATGTGTTTTGATATGACTTCAGATTTCTTCCCGTATTCTGCTACTTATGAATACAACAGCAAGGGTACTTGCTCTTGCATTCAAGGCACGTTTTCCCCTCAGCATGTGTGTCTTTTCTGTTTGTAGACTGATGTGTGGCTAGATGTAGATTGAGAGACCCACAATCCTGACTTAATTAGCAATTTATCACAGAAAATTTCTTTTTTCTTGTCCACATGCAGTGTGAGTCCCAAATCTTTCCCAATTGCACCACCTTTTAGCCTTGCACTGATGCATGAGGGTGCCATCTAGATTTTTCTACTTGCTGTCACTTATGAATATTGAAACCTATTGATATTTTCTGAATTTTAAAGTGTGTCAATGTGTATCAAAGTGGCTGCATGTGAGAGACATGGTAAGTATTTGCATGTGCCTGGGGACAGAGTGGGAGACATCCATTCTGCTTGGCCATACTGCTGGTTCTTCATTTGTGATTACTGTACATGCTGGAACAGCTTGCTGAGAGAGAGTCTTTTATTATGCAGTCAGCCAGGACTTGTTAGCCAATCACTTAGCACTATACTCTGCCATCAGCCAACTACAGATTTTTAACACACATTTTCCCCCAAGTCTATTTTTGTTTTACTACTGATAAAGTAGTGATGGATGCCCAGTGTAATAGGCGCCACCAATCTGGCAGGTCAAAAACCACACAATGCATGTACAACACACCACTGCGTCATACTGAGAACGCTAGACTCTGTGCTAGACTCTGCCATATGATCAAGCGACGCTTCAACTGGCTGTGACTGTACTTACAGTGACTCGGGGAGACAGAGTTTCTGTTTAATAATGTGCATCTTTCTTTTGATTTGCCAGTGTATGAAAGAATCAAATCTATTAATTGTGTTCAGTGCACACAAGGTTTGTTGGAAATAAAAAAGGCATTCTGAGGCAAGTCTTTGTGGGCAAGAATGTGGAAATGAAAATAAAAATCTGGGAGTTTGACTGTTGATTTTTCCTTTCATCTTGAGTAAATATAAAAATGCTAATGGGGGTAATAATGAATGAAAGACAGTAGGGACTGCTAAGGATTATGCAAATGAGATCATGCTATCTGGCATGTACTGGCTTTTAGTGTGAGCTGAATTAACATTTAAAGAGTAAAATATTCCTTTAAAACTTTTACAATGTCTCCAGGGATTTTGATTTTTTTAATTTATTTATTTTTTTCTTCATTTAAATATTGTTTCTCAAACATTCCTTCATATTTCTCTGCCTTTATTGACACGTCTTCTTTTCCGGAGCACAGCAGCTGTCACCAGAAGAGAATGGAACAGAATGATTTAGGTGGATGATGCTCACATTAAGGCTTGTAATGCTTGGCTAATTGCCCCCATGTTACACCTAATGACTGAGAGCTAAGCCTAAAAGATTTAGAGCAGTGGCACCAGCATAGTTTGATGATTTCTCTTTTCTAAAATAACTTGTTAAAGTGTTGGATACAAGTGTCCCTTATTTGGGCAGAAATGGATTCCCCAGTGGAAATATAGTGGAACCATATTTTTTGAGGGCTTCAAGATGGCTAGGATTCACACTGCCAGCCAGGTGGTTAGGGAAATGGAAAGCTCTCATGCATAACTAAAAAGCATGCCTCTCTCTCCCAACAAGAATGTTGCCAGTTGTGTACATGAGACCTGCCAGCTACAGGAGACTTCAACATTTGACACTCATCCAAAGCTCAGTTTTGTTTGAACTTCCTTTGTTCCTAGCCTTTAATCATTTGAAAGCTTTGTGAATTAAAGCATCAGGGTAGCCTGCTATTTTCTCTTATTCATCCTCAAGCTAGTTCCAACTCAAGAGGGCTGTCACACTGTGTTATCTCGTAGATCTCCTCTTTTTTTATAAATCTCACTTGAATCACAATTTAGATTAGTATTAATGTAATGCTTAGCTGAGCTCTCTCATATACGATCATCCATCAGCAAGGAGAGAGAGATATGTATGAACAGAGTGAGAGGTAGCAGTTCACTGACTATAGATTGGCAAATGACTGAACAATTTGTGAAGATAGAGAGCAAAGGAATACACTGAGGAAATACAAGTGGGACCCAGAGACAAAAGGGATGAGAAAAAAAGCAGTGGGCAAGACAAAGCTGAAGTCTATGAATAGAGCAGCCATTTTTAGTTCTGAAGTTTAGCTATAGGTGTTAATTCCCTAAATAGTTCCATAGGATTATACGTTTTGTTGCTCGAGGATGTGATAAGCCACATCCCTTTCATGTAGCTTCATACCCAAGTAAAACCAACCAGAGAAATGTGGATAAGGACCACCATAGGACCACCAGTGATCTTATTTGATATTATTTGGGTGATGGACCATTCTCAGCATAGCAGCGACACTGACATTAGTATGGCATTAGTATGTTAGAATATGGTAAAGGTATGCTCGTGTAGACTGTAGGTGTAGACACGAAGGAATGGTTTTGCATATGTAAGATTGATTTCAACATCATTCAATTCACCAGATACAGAAGATGAAACCTCTGCATTATGGAAAATGGCTTTCTGAGAGTCAGATACAAAAATGTTCAGTGTATGCATTTTACAGACAGTCAGTCCATGCCAGCAACTCTTGCCTGAAGGCCAGTGGAACCCATGCTGCTTTTAAAGACAAAACAATCCGCTCGAAAAACCTTTCCTTTCTTTCACTAATGACTATTTTTACTTCCTCTATTACTATGTGTAATTTCTATGCCATTATGTTTCCTTTATTCATACATAGTTATATATTTAAGTGCATAGGTGTTAACATCTTGTGTCACAGACTAAAAAAAAGTCTGTTTCATTGCACCCAAGGCGGTTTTGGGGCAAATTTCTATGTCTGATGTGTCAGAATAAACAAATTCTCTAACAGGTTGATCACTATGCAATCAGATGGAACAAAAGAAAATATTCAAATCGAAATATCACCCAATTATTTTCTTCCAAGTATTTTCCATATTTAGCTTATATCCTTTCCCATGGTTCTAATTTCCCATATTATATTAGTTAGCATCCTTAATGTGCTATAATACCTGGGAACCATATCAGGGTGTCTTCTAAATCTGCCGTGACAAAATAATTTTGAAGGTTGCCAAATGAGATAAAACTCTTTAATAAACTGTTCATCAGAGGGGAGAAACATAAATTTGAAAACAGATGTGTACCAGGAAACTGTACTAGGTGTGTACAGAGCGGACAGATCAATACAAATAATGAAAATCTTTAGATTTTTAGATTTTTGTTTGTTCTTTGCTGTCAAACAAGATGAATATAATATGCTCATTAAGCTTTTTTGCATATTTGACCTGTTGATTCTAAAGCTGTTTATCATCAGTCAGTTAGGATTAATAATGTTCACTTGACAAGCAGGCGATCCATGCATACATAACACTACATGCACTACATTGTGGAACAGTATTATAAAGTGTTACCAGTATCTGAGATGAACCTTCTGTAATATTAATCCATAATCTTGAGAAACTTCCTCATTATTTTGAGAAAGTGAAACATAATTTTGAGAACTGTAAAAATAGCATAATTTAATTAAAAAAAAGTATTTATACAGCAATGTTAACAGTAGACATTGTGCAAAAAGCAGCTGTACAGAAATCCAGATATAGATTTAATTCCCTAATGAACGAGCGAAAGGCGACAGTGGTGAGGAAGATCTCCCTGAGCTGCCATGAGGAAGAAACTTTGAGAGGAACCAGACCCCAAAGGGAAGCCATCCTCTTCTGTGTGATAATGGACAGTGGGATTATAAATCATTACTCTTACACAATTATATAACATATAGTCAAATATTATTGAGTGTGTTTAAAGGAAGTTCAGTGTGAGTGTCATAGTCTTTATGATTTCCAAGAGTATCCAAGTGAAATTTTCCACTTAAGAATGAGTGAGATTTGGGCATAAACTGTTTTTGGTTAGTTGAAGATGTTAGTGCTGTCCAAAGTCCAGCCCCACAGCCAAATGTGGCCCGTGGACAGATATTACTTGGCCTGCGGCTTCTTTATTAGAATGTATGATAGGTGGCCCACCATCCAACACATTGCAATTTTTCCTCCACACAGTTAGCTAAAATACAAGAGGCTTTTTTTCTCTGACTACACCTGCAAATGAATTAACATAGAATAATATTTAGTCATGGCTACAAACAAAAAGCACAAGGGAAACAGTGAGAAGGGATGATTTCACTAAGCATGGAAAACCCATTGTGAATTCTCGAAAGAGCCCTTAACTAAAGTGGATATTAGTATATTGTTTCATTCATTCAATAAGCATATTGAATTTACTGAAGTCAGGAAAACATTTTAGAGCTTTGAGTTATGACTGACTGAGCTACCATTTGCTAGCTAGCTGACATTATCCATCATTTAATCAAAGCATTGTAAGTATAAGGAGCTAATGAAATGTACCAAGTGAAACTATACTAGTGAACAGCAGTAATCATGTGTTAGCTAAGGTCATACAGTCAATAAACTGTTATGAAATTTAGCTAGTGTTAGCTGCCTTGAATTCATGTTGGTTTGCTAGTTATAATATCAGTGCAGCAGCGTGAGAACTCCCTGCTGAGGGTCTGTTAGAACAATTTACAGCATAACAAGACATGACTTTGCTATAGAACTGTCAAGAGCTTCAGGTGTGTGTTGGAAAGCATATGCACATTTATGAGGCTTGACTGTCATGTGCAAAAGTGTCAGTCACCTCATCAACCATGCCCTTTTATTTAGAATCAAATAACTCCTATAAAACGCATTTATCATTAGAAAAAATTCTGGAGGAGATATCAGGGTCAAATGATTTTGTAAAAAATACAGAACACTATTCCAGAAAATAATTTGTGGAGATGTAACTTAAAATGTAAATTTGGGTCCTTTCCCATTCACTAACATGGGAATGTGCAGGGTTAAAATTGTACTGAAGACCTCAGAGACATTTTGGCTTCTTTTCTGAATCCCAGCTAGGATTCACCTTTTATACACAGTCATTGATCTAGTCACCTGACATGGTCATCATTGACCATGACCTTACTGATGTAGCTATTGACATTATCTTGGCTAATGTAATCTAGCTATCTGATCAGCTGTCAAAATGGTGCCAAAACTTTTTTTGTGATTTCATTTATTGGCTGAAATCAAGTTTAAAGACCATTGAAAAAAAAGGGAATTGAAATCTTTTCTCCAAATACAATTTTAAATGCTTGATAAAAATGTATTCTGAGCATGTTGGTATACTAGTTTTAAAAAATTACTCCCATAAAATTGGAATAAACAGTTTAATGTGGACGATGAATAAGTAGACCTGAATATTTAGCATACTCAATACTATTCATGCCTGTATTATTACGTCAAAAAGTTCATTAATAATTTGCTTGGCACTGAGTGTAGTTCTCTCTTAGGCTAGCATATAAAACATACACTAGTATAATTCTCTTTGAATATATTTAGGCATTATATCACATCAAAAGTAAAGTGTAAAAGGAATCTCCACAAATATAAATTAGTATGCCTGTAGTAAAAGTGGTAAAGTAACTTAGTAGTATATTTGAATGAACACATAATTAACTTGGCACATCCAAGTATAATGTATGACTTGTTTAAGCTCTCTACTCAAGAGGAGATGTGTGTGAGGTTACTGAGGTCTTTTCTGCTTTTAACTCAAGCAAAAGTCTTCTTTTTCTTTCTATTTCATGAATTGTATTGCTGTCTAGGAGAAACTATAGAGTTAATAAAAAGATCATTTTTTTTGGATATTTTTTCTAATGGGTGTGTATACCAGTTAATGATAAATTCTTAAACTGTTGGAATTAAATAATTTTGTGATATGACCAAATGTGACTCATCTTGGACCTGGACACAAAGTTTCCTGGCAAGTAGTTCAGTCAAAAAGTGGAACAATTGTATCCTAAGTTAACACTTATCTAAACTCTACATTCTTCTTATAGAAACTGAGGCCCCAAAATGCCACAAAAAGAACACCAGGCATTTGATGAAGCGTGCTTTAGGTTGTCATGGCAAGCGTTAAACATGCCTTTCATATTTAAAAATAATATGTTAAGTATCTAAACTGCTCCACCATTCAGTGGTTCTTCTGCTAAGGATGAAAGTGCCATATTTTAGATACAGGAAAACATGGAGAGGTAGTGGTGGAGGGGAAGGCATCTCTACAGTGAGACAAAGGTAGCTCTTGATGACTCACTCCCTCTCTCTTTCTCTCTCACTCCAGTCTGGATTAAAATAACAGAACCTCAGCAGTCTCAGCCCGCAGAGAGGGAGTTACGCATTCCATCTCAGAGATAGGGTGATCGTCTAAAAATACCTCTTCATGTGTGGGTTGTACTTGAAGATCAGGATCGGGTGGAACTTGAGGAGATGCGTTCCAAATTACCATCTGACATAAAGTGCATGTACCAGCGGCGGCCCTCCTAGTCATTTACTGTGACTCTTTAGATCTGCGGCACCAAAATCTATATTAATGAACTTCTCTTTACTGAGCTTGGGATTTTATTTGAGCTACTTTATTAGGCCTTCTAGAATGTAGAACTCTGCTGATCAATAACATATATTTCACATACTGCAGGTCGATTGGTGTTATTAGAGAGTTGGCATGATGGTATGCTGTTCAGCATGCATCTGTAATTATTTTTATTCAGCCAGCCTGGTAATGTGGCTCATGTTGTCACATTTTCATAAATGCGCTCCAACACTAGCAGAGGAAATGAACCTTTTTTTTTTATTGAAAAATGCCTCTCAATCTGTTTTCATCTCAGTTCATCTATATTCTCAGCATCGTATTTAGAGACTAATATATTGTGTTTAAAGATAAACATTTGATTTTGTTTCCAAAATGCAGAGACAAGGTGCCAAATCATTAAAACCTTAAAAGCATACAGTCTTTAAACTAGAACAGTCAGTTGTCAAAAGCCATTTTATTATTTCATTTTCATTTTCCTACCCTAAACGAACCCTAGTGTTGCAAGTAGAATTTAAATGACCAGGCTTGCAGAGTGTGTTAATGTGAAATGTGAGAGCAAGATGGAGGGAGACAGTGGGAGAAGTGGGAGTCTTTAGTATGCTGTTGAGCACATCACGAGTAATTAGTCAGGCCGCAGATGAGGACGTGAAATGGGGAACTGGTGGGACTGGTGGGAACCAGGTTGATGGCTGCTGGCTTGCTGATGGAGCAGACACTTCCACAGTGATGCAGACTGATATAGACGGTTTGAAAACAGCATGGGCCTTCGTGCAATAGGATTTAGATTGAGCAAGTTTCTAAAGCGAGGGTACAGCCCAGTGGAATCTCTGCAGATTAGTGTTTTATTATAGGACGATACACGAAACCGCATCAAACATAATACAAGAATATTTGGAGTGCATACTGCCATGGAGGTTCAGGTGATGTTTTGAGATTGAGGGATTGTGGTAGGGCAGTGGTAGCTCAGTGGTTGGGCTACTGATCGGAAGGTCATGAGTTCGATCCCCAGCACCGCCAAGCTGCCACTGGTGGGCCCTTGAGCAAGGCCCTTAACCCTCAACTGCTCAGTTGTATAAATAAGATAAATGTAAGTCGCTCTGGATAAGGGCGTCTGCCAAATGCCATAAATGTAAATGGAAATGGATTGACTGGAATGATGGGCTGTGCTTGTTGTGAAACCAGTTGTTGTTTCAGCTTGTGCAAGAGTGCTCTGAAAAGGTTGGATTAATGTGACTGATGGATGTCCCTGGTGGCTTTCACAGGAATATGGTGAAACACTGAGTGAATGGCAAACAGGCATGTGAGTGGGACTGGCAAAACATTCGTCTGGGGAGACCAGGCAGACGCAGCCAAATGACTGCTTGCTTTAGAAGCCTTCTGAAGGATATGTAGATTTCCTGAAAAACATTGGTTTGAGCCTCTTGCATACTATGTCTGAAGTATGTCCCAAGTGAATGATTTTACATATGAAGCAAAACAGCATGGTGAATTTGCAAGCTGCTGGCGGGGTTTTGGTGCTGGACCACTTTCAGCACACAATCTCTGATCCTGTGTACCATGTAATTTGCTGTACTCCTCCCCAGCCTGTAATATAACCATGTGGCCATGCTGCCTGGCTCAGGCCGACCTGTACAGTGTGTATGAGGCAAAAGTCAGGGAAGGTCCCTGGACTCGGATCATGACCTTTTGCATGGAACTGAGATAGCCCTGGCACTCACCTGGTGGGGGAGGGAGGCAGTGCAGGTGGGCAGGTGGATGGGTGGGTTGGCAATACATATCAATGCTCTGGAGGCTAGAGGGAGAGGGGGAAAGAACACACTTCTATGTCTTTCCTAAAATATACCAGTGAGTCACCAGCGAGGCTGTTGAGCTGTGGCCCCACTGTAATATGCAGTCAGAGTGGCAGTGCAACTAAATAGACCATTTCCCCCACTGCTCTAGATCAGCTGCAGCTCAGAACAGGGAGGCGGTAGAAGGGGTGTAGGGGGCTTTGGTGCACACTTGGAAATAAGCATCTGTGCTTAGCTGTTGGAGGAAGCAGAGGTAGGAAATAACTGTCACACTCCATTCAGCTGCATGAGTGTGTGTGTGTGTGTGTGTGTAGGAGGGGTTAAGCACTAACTCGGGTGAGAAAAATGAAGGATTTCATTTTATAAATGGCCAGGTTTTTAAAGCAGAAAAGTGGGCCCTTTATAAAACAATATCCTTCATATCTGTATTTTTTTTTGTTAGAGCATCACAAAAACACTCATAGCTCCATCATAGGTTGAGGCCAGGCTTTTGTGTCAGCAAAGCCTGTGGGCACCGTGTTCACTTTTAATGAACAATTAGTCAGGAGGTCATCAGAAAAGAATGGTATGTATGCTCCTAGGTTTAATTAATTTTTAGCATCCCATTCACTCCAGCTTCAAAGCGTTGATATAAGGGAGAAAATAAAATCCATTTCCATTTGCTGTGTAAAGTGTGAGTGCCTGTGGTGTTTCCCAGGCATTATAAGAGCATGCACAGATTCATAGCCACACTGAGATTGTGAGCTGATTATTGGCCAGTGGTTGTGACTGTTCTGGTTAAAGGTTACAGCAGTGGTTAGGGTATGTATGTTGCTTGTTGAGAGAAAGAGCAATGAAAGTATGTGACTCAGTGCAACATCTCTGCACTTGTGTTTAAAGATGAGACCCGTGGGACATTATGGAATGATTTACAAAATGTCCAAATGCTGGAAGGCGCAGTGATATGCAGCATCTAGGAAATATATAAAGATTCATAACCTGAACAACAACAGTCAAATGTTACACAATATGGCCAAAAATATGTGCACCCCGACCATCAAACTCATGTGTGGTTCTTCCCCAAACTAACACAAAGCCAGAAGCACACAGTTGTATAGAATGTCTTTGTATGCTGTAGCATTACAGTTTCCCTTCACTGGAACTAAGAGGCCCAAACCTGTTCCAGC
>CM075025.1:17439305-17467416 GCA_037576675.1 Pangasius sanitwongsei | reverse complement strand
CTACACTGTTCACCTGATTTGGATATAAATACCCTCATATTAAAGCTGAAAGTCTGCACTTTGAGCTTATACTCATATTGTGGTAGACAGATAAAATAACTTTGTCATTGTCCAAATATTTATGAACCTGAGTGTATGTCTAGAAATAGGCTTAATGGTTTTATATTTGTTATATAATTATCTCACAATGAGAAATGTTGCTAAGTTGCTAAGATGTCTTTTCCCCAGTGAATTCACACCTACTTCACAGGTATATGGTATGTGAAAACACAAATGAACAAATCATTTGTGGTCCAACTGTCTTGAGTGGATGTGCACTTTTAACTCTTTAAACCTTTCAGTGATTCTACTCACGCTGTCTCCCTTCAAGTACCACATGTGAAAGCTATTATGAATCTTAAAAACCCTTTGGTTAGTCATCTCGTGTGGGATTTCTCTTGTTTTGTTTTTTTTCAGCACACATCAGTAGGAACACTCATCAGCCTGGTTGTCTGCTGCAATTATTGTCAGTTTCAAGACTTTCTGTAGTCACTCCAAGGTTAGTAATTCAGGACCAGGTACATTAAACAAGGCAATCAATGTGCGAAAGCTTGTTTTTGGCAGCTTAGGGAAGCTCTGATGTTAGCATGTTATCTTGTATAGGGAAAGATATCCAGCTGGCAGAAATCCTTTCCTCTGTGCACCCTCTGATCATCATGTCACTGTCCAGAGTTCTGCTCTCCAGGGGTTGTCTTATCACTGAGTGAAAAAGAGAGGTGCCAGCCTATAATCACTGTGTGTGTGTTCATGAGAGAGAGAGAGAGAGAAAAGTGTGTGTGTTTTTTTCCCCCCATCATTGACTACTGATGCATATCAATTACTATGTCAGGTGTATTCATTTGTGCCGTTAGATTAAACTGCATATCTATCCTGTATGCACTTGAGGGTGGCCTAGTTTAAGTCGCAAATCACACACAGTAAATTTCAGCAATGACGTTTCAGTTTCAACATGTACATAGATTCTGTTGGACACAGCAGCTCATGTTTCATATTAAAGACGTCATTTTCTGTGGCTCTGTGAGTATGATCCATGGATCTTCTATAACCTACAAACAAACCAATGCTCCAGTGTAGCAACACACACTTGGCTCCTGCTTTATTCACCACTGAGTCATAGCTACAGAGGCAAAATTATAAACAAAGAGAGAGGCAGAGGATGTAGAGAGACGTGAACTGAAAAAGACTGAAGTAAAGTGACACAAAAAAGGGGGAAAGAAGGAATGGGGTAGTGGGAGAGCATGAAGACACAGGAGAGTCAGGAGAAAAAGAAGTTTGACAAGGCTTGTTATTTTTTTTTATATGTTCCTCTGTGAATGATACTTGAGACTGGCTGGGTGATGCGCCAGGTTTTTTTCTCAGTTCTTTTAAAAAAATGTCACATGACTTCAGAAAGCATTAACATTAGACAGAGAAGGAAGGAGCATGCGTATGCACCCACTCACTCCCTCTCCCTCTTCTCACACACACACACACACACACACACACACACACAAATATTGTATGTGTGCAACTGATGTGACAGATAAATGTAATTTGCTCTGAATAAAAGAAAAAAAGCAAAAATAAGTAGTTACTCATGGGAAAACAAGCTTCATTTTGAAGAACTTGTATAGACACTGCAAAAAATGTTATATATAAAATATCTTGAATAGAGTCAAATTTATCTAGTATTTGCTGAGATAAAATTACAATAAACCGAAAAATAAGATTATTATACCTATTTCTAGACTTTCCCCCCTAATTTCAAGCTTGAAATTAGAAAAAAAAAGTCTAGAAATAGGCTTATTAAGTTTAGTTTTGGTTTATTGTAATCTCTAATACTAGATACATTTGACTATATTCAAGATATTTCCACTTGATAAGATATACATTTTTGCAGTGTATGTTTGCTTGTCGAGGGCAAAGAAGGACAAGTCCATATTTACATTTATCTAGGAAAACTTGTGTGTGTTCCTGACCTTGCCACAGTTCTTGATGGAAAAGAAAATGTTTTGTAAGAAAACACTGCATGCTCCAGCCTTTCACAGTATGTAAATATTTAGAGCCCTAAGTCACCCCCAGCCCTCTTCTGTGGTGCCTTTAGTCTATTCCTCACGTTGATGTTTTCTTGTCACTTGGATAGAAACTCTGTTTGCTGGAGATAAGCAGAAGGGAAGAGAGAGGAAGGGGAGAGAATGCAGAAGGAAAAGAATGTCTGTAGTAAGAAGGTAGAAATCACGCTTATAGAAGGAAGGAGATGGGAGAGTGTGGAATGATGGATTGGTCTGGACTGGACTGGAGTAGAGCAACGTGTCCATTAAACCAAGTGGTGAGTGAAGGGGTGAGCAAACTTGGTCACCCAGCTTCTCCGGAGAGATGATAGCACCACAGGAGTCAGAGACAGGCCTTTGACTGTTCTGTCTCTTTTCATAAACAGGCCAAAAATAAACAAGCAAAAAAGCTGGTTCTGTAATGCAGTTTCGGCAGCACTAGTGCTCACTAAAATGACTCAGGCTAGCTCTTCATCAGTGCATGAAATGAGTGGTCAGGCTTTCGATACTGCATCTGCCATGTTTTGTTGTGTATGTGTGGGAACAGGGTTATTAGACTCCTAGAGAGAGAAAAGGAGTGAGGGGGAGGAAGTCTGACTGACAGAAACAGAGAAAAAGACAGCGGGTGAAAAAAATCTTGGCATGGTTCGAGTTCTGACGCTGAGTGTTTGCATGTCGTTTTCTTTTTCTTTTGGTGTATGTTAGTGTGTGTTTGAAATTCTGAGTGTTGCAGCGTCCCCAGAATTCCCAGAGATGACTCAAAGGAGTTCAGCATGCGCCAGGAAACCTTCCCACTTCACGTTCCTCCTCCTCCTCGGCTTAGGTCCTGATCCTAGACACACCAGTCCATGTGGCTGAACTGGAGCGTTCACGACTTAGCACTGAATAATACACCCCAGAATTATAGCTACTGAAATTATTCCTTACGCTGAGCTCACTTTCCTAAACGCCACACCACTCTGCCTGTTTTTCTTTATAGGACATCATGCTATGCTGATAGCAGCCATAATGTGTGTGTCTGATGTGTGTAGAGATGGTGCGGAGATGATTTGACGGCGGGAAGCTTATGGGCCATAAACACCTCAGTAATTGTGGATGCCAATCAGCTCTCTTCACTTCTTCTGTTCACATTAGCAGTGTAGCATGACTGTACAAACATACTTTGGAACCAGCGATTGAACACCTTGTGCTTATCATTAGTATTTTTCCATTCACAGCTCGTAACTGTTGTAGACGTGTGTGCATTCTATGGACATCGCTATTGTTTACAGTCAAGATAATGGCTGCATGTACCAGTGATTATCCTAAACAAGGCGAAGCAGGCTGAAGATCTTTTCCCATTAGGCTGCTGATGGTTATGCTAATGGGGATGCCGGGTGGCTCAGGATCTGTCTGTCTCAGCGCTTTAAACGCTCAGATAATGTCTGCTGTATGTGGGGAGACTCACGACTCTCTTTGTCCTGTCTCAAAGTAGGAGGCTAATACTGTCTGTAGTAATGGAATCTGCATGATTGATCTAAATAACAAGATGTGTTTACCTCTTTCTAAATCTGTAATCTTTCTCATTGTCTGTCTCATTCTCTCTCCCGCCACTCCTGTCTGTATATCCCTTTCTCCAGTTTTGAAGGTGAAAATGGACCGTCTCCTGGCCGCAGCCCAATGGATTTGCAGGCGAGTCCGGGGCTTGTGCTCCATCCCTCCTTCCCCCAAAGTGGCAGGAGGGAGTCCTTCCTCTACCGCTCCGACTCTGACTATGATATGTCACCTAAGACCATGTCCCGCAACTCCTCCATCAACAGTGAGGGGTAAGCAGCCACATTCACAACAGCACACACCTGACATGTAACCCATACATTTCACTGGTCACTTTCCGCACAGCCCGAATGCATAATTGCTGTGAACCACTGTGCAGGATTACACATTTATGCTGTGTACTTTACCCAAAATTACCAAATCTAATGTTGCATTAATGAAAGTGCCCTCCCCTATCTACACTATAGCACAGGCACTAAATTATGGAAATAAACATTCTGTTGTGGTGTCAAGTCGTTTTCTTTCAAGCACAAATGATTTTATTCTCTTGTATTGTTTCCTTGGGCTAAGGATAACAGGCTTTATCTATATAGATTTCAAACATATCTCTCTTTTTCTCTCTTTGTCTCTCTCTCTCTAGCCATGCTGAGGACCTCATAGTCACCCCTTTTGCTCAGGTAAACTGTGTTGTAGATTCTACATGGGATCGCATTATGAATTTTGCTCAAGAATAACAAAGACGGTGTTGACATCCTGCCCTCTCAGCCCTCCTCTTTCTCTGTCCTAGGTGTTGGCCAGTCTCCGTACTGTCAGAAGCAACTTCACCATTCTTGCCAATGTCACATCGCCTACTGACAAGTTAGTGCAGTGTCTAGAAAGTAGTCTTACTTTTGTCTTTGTCATTTTTTATGTGCCACTGCCGCACTGCATCCTCAGGGCTTTCCAGCCCAACATACCTTTTGTATATGATTTAAAGCACATTTCATAAAGTCATTTCTATGATATGCAGAAGGAATTATAGCACTGTGTCATAAAGATGGGCCATAATTCTATTTTATAAAAACAGCTCTTGTTGACTCAGAGGATGGTTAATAAATATAACTTACACTAATTCTGCTTATGGGCAATTCCACGCAAATGTCAGCTTCACCATGGAAAAATAAAGCTGTAAGCATAGGAACAAAACTACTTTTAAAATGTTGACTTATGTCTTTCACTCATTTTTAAATGTATTTAACCTCACTGGAAGAATTATAGAGATTGCATTGTTTATACATTAAATATATGGACATGTCACATCCATTACGCAAAAATGTCACATTCATAAAACCAGTTTTTTCCCTTAATGATGCATATTTTCAAATCTACACTTTTGTGTTCATTTGAATCTCTTTCATGTTATACATATAATGCTTTCTATGATGGTCTTTAAAATTCAGAGTTTGTAGAAAACATGAAAATCCATAACCCTGATAAACTGCTGTGTTTTTGAAACGTGTAAATCAACGCGTGATTTTTTTTTTTAGATTTGACTGCATTGTTCTCAAAAGGTTAAATGACAACAAATGCAAACTGACTCATTGATCCTCAGCTCGACTCTGCTGTGTGACATTTTGTTAGCCAACATGAGTGCAAATATCACATCCATCCGGAATTGCCCTTATTTCCTTATTTCTTATATTTTGCACATTGTATGGATTGTAAACCGACAATGCAATAACACCTTATTAAAAATTTATCTTCATATCAGAATAAGAATTTCATATTTGATAAAAAGCAAAATACAAGTTCTCTGTCAGTGTATATCCTTCATTTACAACAAGCTTGTTTACATCCATCACTCCCCTGACTTAGCTGAGATCATGGTTCTGTCAGTGCATTTACCACCAGCAGAGGGCATCCTTCAGCCACGAAGCTGACTATAAGTCTCTTTTTGTCCACAGGAGGTCGCCAGTTGCAAGCCAATCTACAGTTCCACCAGCAACACTCTCTGGTATGTTTACTGTAATAAATATTAGTCACTGGAGAGCATCTCTCTCTCTCTCTCTCTCCCTCTCTCTCTCTCTCTCCCACACACTAGCGCTCTTCCCACACACTGTCTCTCACATTTACTTGCACCACGCTTCCTGTTGTAGGCACTGCTGCCAGGACAAAATGAATTATATCACCGGACGCAGTGGAACAATATGGGCAACAGGGGCTGGAGGCCTACCAGACTCTTTAATCAGACTAAAAACAGCTCTCAGTGGCTTGCCCCTATGATGAAAATAAATTACAAACTGTTTGGTGCCTGCTCTGTTCTGCTGAGGCTGGAAGATAAATGCTAGCATGTTCTCTTGATGGCAACACCCCCCTTGATGCCACTCCCAGGGGTTAAAGTGGAATCTAAGTATGGTGTGGGAGCCATAATTCTTTCACGAGTGCTAACAATAGTGCTGTTCACTGTGTTCAGTGTGATTAAAACAAGTTTTGGATGTATAGTATATATTTTCTGATAAAAGGTGTTAATTTTTTACTACAACTGCCAGAGCCAGACTTTATTAGCAAATATTCAATATACAATAAAGCTTTTAGCATTTTGGGTTTTTTTGGCCATTGATATTTCACTTAACTCTTCATGCAGACTGTTATCTAGATACATACTGTATATAACTAAGTAGGATGTAAGAGGGCCTTTTGAATGCATTCAGGAACAGTCTCTTGTCAAAACAGTAACCATCATACTTTTTTTTTTTTCTTGTGACAAATGCTTAATTACCGCCATAAGAACTATGACTGGCTGCATTTACAGTCTTTTGGGATATGACTCTATCTGCTTTGCACAACTGGATATTTTTGCCCATTCTTCTTTGCAAAATTGCTCTGTCATATTGGATGGAGACTGTTGGTGAACAGCATTCTCACCACTGATTCTCAATCAGATTGAGGTCTGGGTTTGAGTGTGCTATACTAACACATTCAGGTTCTTGGTTTTGAAGCACTCCATTGTTGGAACGTGAACATCTGCACCAGCCTTAAATCTCTTGCAGACTGGAACAGGTTTTCGATTTACAATTGCCCTGCATCTGGCTCCATCCATTTTGCCCTCAACTCTAGCCACTTTCCCAGTACCTGCTGATTTCTTGAAAATCTATTCCACAACATGATGCTACCACCATCATGCTTCACTGTGGGGATGTTGTTCTTAGAGTAGTGAGCAGTGGTAGATTTCCACCAAATATAGCACTGTGTGCCGAGGCCAAACTGAAAAAGTTCACTGTTGGTGTCATCAGGCCAGAGAACCTTTTTCTACATGTTTGTTGAATCTCCAACATTTCTTTTGGCAAACTCCATTTCCACACATTTCATATGGCTTTTTTCAGTAATGGCTTTCTGCTCATAGAGTGTCTTGTCTATGCAACAGAGAACGTTCTGGATTTTAATTCAGAAGATGTCATAGCAAGAAAAACAGAACAGCAATAATCTAGGGTACTAATCTAGGGTAGGATTGAAAATCTACTTGCACGATTGCAAAAAAAGGAATTATGGCTATAAACATTAAGTGCCAAAAAGGCCTGGGACTGGAATGATCATGGAAAGTAAAAATGGCCTTAGTGTGGAGTTTAGCTGTCCAGGGGTTGTCTGTCCTTTTTCACAATAAATAATTAAAGGGATTTAACAAATAATGTATTAAGAATATAATTTACCTTCCCATGAAATGACAGGCTTGCCAGCTTGTCATTCACATAAACAAAGGTGCAGCAGCGTGCACCATAGCACACTGGGTGAAATACAGGTGTATTTAGTGTGTGCTTGGGGTGGTAGCGAGCTGTAAATGTCAGAAAGAAATTTCAGGTCAGATAACATTTTGTCCTACGTTTACACTTGAATCACTTTATGCTGATTCTGTTTATTTTGCTTCAGACCCACAAGCTGTAATATCAGATTACCACCAGACTACAAGCAGGTTATAAAAAATATTATAATCCTTGATCAGTTCTCATATTTCAGATAGATGTGATAACTTTAGGGTCATGCATTCACTGTAATTGTAAGGATACTGCACTGCTGTGCTACTTTTTATGTGCACAAGGAAGGTAATATATTATTATAGCCACTTCAATAAAGTTTCTATTATCATTTTAAAGACAGACTTTCTACACACATTTTTATTTTTTTAACCATTACTTTTTTGGGTAAAATCCAAACTTTGCAAAAATATAACTGTCAAAGAATGTAAGAGGGCCAATAACACTGGATTAATTAACTTTATGAGATAATATAGTGGTAATGCATGTTTATAATAATCTGATGGTCACTACTGATATTTGTGTGTTATATTTATATAAAAGAGACAAAGAAGTCACAGAATCGAGTGCTCCACTCCTTGTATGCCTGATACATGCATACAGCATCCGGTGTAGAATGAAAAGCCTCATGTGTCATGTCACTTCTGTTGCAAAAAGGTCTTAAGTCATTGTTACAATTTGGAAATAGTAATTTGAATGAATTCCAGCAGGTTTTCTTTGACACTGAATGCTATATACTGTATGTATTAGAGTTCCAAGATTTTGTATGGTTATTAGGATTTCTTTGCTGCGTGAGTAAAGTTGTGCTAACGTTGTAACTATTCTTGTGTCTCTGTACTACAGATGAGACATACCAACAGCTGGCACGGGAAACCTTGGAGGAGCTGGACTGGTGTTTGGACCAGCTGGAGACCATCCAGACACATCGTTCTGTCAGCGAGATGGCCTCCAACAAGGTGCGCTTTCACCTTTTTTTTTGCAGCACCACCACTAGGGATTATTACAATTCCTACAATCCCTTCCCTTCCTACAATTGCCACATTAAAACAGTTATACCTCTTGTCTGGTATCAGCTTGTATATCTACATGCATCTAATCCTTCCTGGCCAGGGTCACATGCTTACGTCAAAGTAACATTGACTGTATACCCATGACACTCTGTAATATGGCCAGCGAGATTCCTGTTCATTAGATCCAATTCTTTTACAACACAAAAGATCAGATATTTGAAACAGATAACTTAAGACTGCAGAATGCAGAAACTGAATGTTATCTTGGTGTGGGTTTCTTTACCACAGATTGTTCCATTTAAATCTGAGTTGTTGGTTTTTGTGTGTAGGTGCTCATTAGTATGAAGAACTGATTAAAATATATTTTCCAACTGAGTATATTCTCTCTCTCCCTCCTGCAGTATGTGCAACCAAATGCGCATTTGTGTGAATGCCTGGCAGCCTTGTCATATACACTGGCTTCTGGCTTTTAGAAGAGGGAGGGGAGAGAAAAGGGAACAAGAAAGAAAGAAAAGGAAAGAGGGAGGATTGAGGGAGTGAAAGAGAGAGAGAGAGAGAGAGAGAAAGAAGGGATACGAACAGGGTGCTCTCAGGTCCTGATGCTGTCTATGCTTTAACCTTGGTTGCTACGGAACTGCAGCAGGGTCTGCCCCTCCCGCTTTACTATTGGCTCTCTGCAGTGACCACAAAACATGTACTTTCAGTATGAACCAATGGCATATCATTACCTCTCTTTGCTACCTTTCTCTCTTAAAGAAATAGGATCATTTTCTCATTTTTGTTATTGCCCCAAAACAGCTGGGTTGCAATATGCAAGGCTGTTCTTCATTTTCATTCTTGTAATTGTACAGTGTGTACACAGCTGAAAGATGGAAAGAAGGAAGACTGTTGTATACAGGGTTGTAAGTGTGTGATTTGATAGAGACAGAGTGCTTTACATTTTGGGGATGAAAATGTTGATATATCAGCAAAGACATACACCCAAAGCCATTCATGAAGAAATCAGCATAAACCTTTGAGTCTTTCACACACACACACACTTTCCTTTTTTCCCCCCACACACACTGACATGCCCTCTGCTGCACATGCGCAATCAAGAGTGCACACTCGCGCACTCACCGCACACAAACACACACATGCACGCTCCCGTCAGAAGAGGCTGATTAGCTTGCAAGAGCTGTCTACAGCATCCAGGGAGACAGAGCTCAAGACACAGAAACAGGCAGCGGTGGATCGGTTAGCCAGACACATCTATGTGTAGATTCAAGCAGTTGGTGCTCTAAAGGGAGGCAATAGCACTGGACGCATAGGAGCTGCAGCTTAAGCTCTTTCCTAGAACAGGATCGGTGCACACCGTGGCAACGTGGGGCCCAGCTCAAAGCTCCACCGTGGGGGAGGGGCAACAGACCCAAGGACAGCGAGCAAAAGACAAGCTGTTTTTCCAGACCCTTGCTTGAATAGGATTGCTAAAGGCCCTGGCTCTATTTTTGTTTCCTCGTTTCTTCCATTTGTATTGCTTGTCGGTTTTCTGTGTATGTTTTGGATCAAGTGTTCCTGTTAGTAGCCAGCTGGCAGTGTGTTTTGTTCCATCCTATCCTGTCATCACATTCGCTCTTTCCGTCTCATTCATCGTCGCCATTCTGGTCTCACTCACCTTTCAGTCTCCCCACAACTCCATCCTCACACTTTTCTCCCTCCCTTTCACTACACTGTCTCTGTCCTGCTCTGCACTGCCTTCTCCTCCCCGTGCCCTTCAGACGGTCTGCCTTTTCACGAATTCTCCATCTTGGTCCACTCCTCTCCTCTCCCCCCTCCCCACGCGGCTGGATTTGGGTCAGCTCTGGTCCTTTGCTGGGATGCAATGTAGCCCTCTTGGACTGCGGATCCAGGCGGCTCCTGGAGAGCCGTTTACAACTCACCCTGCACCTGACACTTGCATGTAAAGCACCAGGGAACGAAAAACAGAGAGGAAGAACCCTTGGGTGCCTGGACTCTTGCCAATCCACACTCTGGAGTGGCCTGGCGGGGCTGGCTGTGGCCTCAGCAAGCACACCCTGACTGCGCCCGCATGCCGCTGGGGTACAAGTGCTGCACCAGCCCCGCTGCACTACCGTGCCTCCTGCCTGTGCCAGCGGCCCGTGCCGCAGGTCTCACTCAGCATGGGTGTGGTGGAGGCCATCGAGCCGGCTACCTCACCTGGACCTTCACCTGGCCCTGCAGCCTTCCGGCTGCCCCACTCCTCCAGCTACAGCAACCTGCAGGGGAGAGGAGGGGCAGAGCTGGAGCTGGGGGCGGTTGGAGGGCTGGAGGGAGGAGGGCAGGCCGCCGAGCGCAGGAGCCCCTTGATGGATCTGTTCTGTGAGACCTGCTCCAAACCCTGGCTCATTGGCTGGTGGGACCAGGTAGGGACAGGAAGTAGAGGCCTCCCAGGCCAAATGGGAAGGGGTGTTTGTCCTGACTGATTGTGAAAGTGGGCATTAAGAGCATTAAAGGCCAAAGATGAAGAGAGTTAGGTATTTTGGCAAAAACAATTGGACAATTCTGGTTAGACATCAGATAGTTAAGTTAAAAGGAAAAAAAAAAAACAAAAAAAGAAAAGTTTTTAATCCTACAGTACTGTGCAAGTCATAGGCACTCCAAATTCTTTTATAAATTTTGTGTTTGTAACTGTTTGTTAATCAGTATGAAAGAGTCAATTTTAGATGTCCAAACATTCATTTTCATAAATAAATAAATAACATTTAAGAAATATAAACAAATAGATTGGTAACAAATAGATGTTACAGATTAATTAAAGTAAGTTAATTTGTTGTTAAAGAAAGAAGAATATTAAATAATAGACTACTTTTAAAAACAGAAACATCCAAGTGAGACAGCGAAAGTCGACAGAAATGTGGCAAGTTGTCAAAGATGCTTGGAACAACCTACCAGCTAATTTCCTAATAAACTAATAATCTAATAAACTGAATGATGGTGTAATGAAAAGAAATGATGAAATTTTAAAGGCAAAGGCAAACAGTCATACCAAATATTGATCTGATGTTTTTTTAAGCATACTGCTAGTTTTTCTAGCATCTGATATACAGAAACACTTAATTTCATTATTTTGACTTGAAAGCATCTTAGCTTCACAGATTTATGGTACATGTGCAGTATATGCTCTACAAGACAGTGTTCTCTAAACTGTTGGCTTCTTTGCTTTGATCTTCAAATCAATTCTGAGCTGTGAACCTGACCACCAACACCAGGAGCATCTGGGACACATAGAAGAATGGCATATTTGCTCTGTTGTTTAGAGGTTGTCTCACTCTCTGTCCTTCACACCTGTTCCTCCTATCCCTCTCTCCATCTTTTACAACCTACGAGCACTTAGACTACACCAGTAAATATCTAGTTCTGTACTTCTCCCAGTTGGATGTTTATAATTTGATCTCCTTTGAGCATTTCATTAGTGTGATTTTACCTTGTGGGAGACGTTATTTGCTAATCATGAACTGACTTTCACATCAGGTGGTCTGTTCTATTGATTTTTAATTAAAAACTTGCCCAACCCACAGACTTTGACTTCAGACCTTAGGTGTGCATTAAATCCATTATGACCTGAACTGAAAGTTATTTCATTTTTCCTAGGTATTGTTTAATGGTAATTCCTAAATCCTAGGCTTATTTAATGGCAGCGAATAGGAAGTCAGATGACCCTCTTGAAGAAACATGCTAAAAACAACTGTGGCAGAATATGAGTGCTATAGCTTGACTTGGCATCATGCAAACACCTTTGGGACATTATATATAATTCAGTGAAGGGATTCTTAATGACTGGGGGAACCATAGGACTATACTGATCACATTCCTTATAATATTAGTCCTGATCTTTTATCTTTCTATTGATTATTTTACAATTATGTAAAATGTAAAGCCCTGACCTTGATAAATGGTAAATAAGGGCCTTTTGGCGAAGTTTACAGTCACCTTGATATTGTTACTGGGTTGTTCATCCATACTGGTAATGAACAGTAATTAGTCTGATCTTTACATTTGGTTTTTCTTGCTCCACATATTTCTGAATCAGTTTGTTCATGTCTACCTTTTTGGTATGTCTAGTCATATAAGAGACTACAGTCTAATTTGGTGGTGCATCATGATCCATTGAAGGAAGAAGATCAGTTATTGGAAGAGATAAAAGAGGACAACAGAGAGAGGGAGTAAAGGCAGGGGATATAGCAGCTTTGTGCGGGGAGGCAGCAGTCGAGAAAAAAAAAGGGACAAAATAACGCATGGAAAAGCATGATGTGGAGAAAGATTTGAGGTAGAACATGAAAGAGCAGGGGACATGGAGAAAGAGTGAGTTGCTGTATAAGCGATGACCTTGAAGGAGGTCAAAAACAGACACCTGCCTACTCTCTCTGGCTGTCACCCAACCAGTTGACTTGCTCCTGTAATGCCGCAGGAGGGAGTGTGAGGAGACAGTTGCTAAGGAAACCTGCTGGTTGCCATGGAGATTGTAATGTGTGAAGGACCAGTCAGTGGGACTGCGCTGGGGTCTCATCCGAATCCCACAGCGAGTCTGTCGGGTCTAGTTATGTCTTTTACGCTGTGTTTACATAATTTTATCTAACCCTAGCAGTAATTTAGTAATGTATAAACATATTCCTCTGCATCTGTGCATTTGGGTTGCAAGATATCACAAATATCTGCTTCTGCCATTGCTTCACTTCAGTGATTTGTGCCAGGATTGCTTGACTGGCCTGCATTTAATTAAAGTTTCACTAAGTATAGATGTTATTGACTTGACAATATAATATTAGAGATGAGATTGGGTTTAAATGAGCATCTGTCAAATACTACCAGACATATGTGCATATATCTGCATAACTAACACACACAGACTAGAAGATGACATAGAAACATGATGAGTTGTTTTTGACAGACTCATATTATCATATCTTTCTTGCCTGATTATTTCTAATTGGCTTTAATAAAATGGCTTATTTATGAAAGCAAAGCCCTGCTGAACAATCCAGCTACCAGTCTGTTAAAACACAGGCAGAGCTGGTCAAGCTTTGCCAGCTGCAAGTTATTTTCCAGCTTCCTTAATTCTAGAAAAAACTGATCAATAGATGTTTGAGATGTTCTAACTGCCTCACTGTTATTTCTGTTATTATCTTTAAAACAACATGTCTACGATGTAGCAATAGTGGTACTTATTCCAACACTGTTTCCATCTACCAGCACTTACAAGCTGGCAAAGATGGTCTACCAGCTCGGTCAGCTTGGCCGGTGTTTTGGCAGCTGGTAGCTGTTCAGGCTATGCTGGATTCTTGCAGGTCAAATTGTTATATTGTTTGTACTGTCCAGAGCTTGTCCATGAATTATTAGGATTGGAGTAGTTGTAATATGATTTGCTTACTTATTGACAATGTTTTATGTTTTATAGACTGGAATGTTTAAATGGTGTTCTTTGAGATTAGACAGCCTTTTGATAGACCCTTATATTTTCGGGCTGTCTGTCCTTCTGTCCGTCTGAGATTCTTGTTAGTGAGATATCTCAAGAATGAGTGGTTTGTAGGATTTATATGGAATTATCATTGTAAACAGATTAACTGATTAGATTTTGGAATGGATCCAAACAGGGTCAAAGTTACAGCAAGTTTAAATGTCTGAAATAGTTTTTTTTCAATAGTTTTCTTACTGTTTGAAGTACATTTTAAGGGTATTTGTGACATACAATTTAGAAACAAGAAGGACTAGACTTTGGTGCCGAGTTCTGTTTTTTGTCAAAGAAATTTAATGAATACCTATAAATATCTAAAGCAGCATGGACTACACACCAGAAATCTCATGATGTGCTGTATTCATTTACATTCTATTGCTCTCATATCATTCTATATTGATTATTGCTGGTAATGAAAGCATGCTTACTCACTAATTGTAATTAGTGTGAGCACCATCGGTAGACAGTCATTTGTAAGTTTCATTAATTCTTGTCCAGTATTACATACCAAGTATCATTATAAATACTGTAATATAATCCAACCCTCCTATGTTTCTTTTCATCAGAGATATTGATCATTCTCCTCTGTCTGTCCTTCAGTTTAAGAGGATGCTAAACAGGGAGCTGTCTCATCTGTCTGAGATGAGCCGTTCAGGGAACCAGGTGTCTGAGTACATCTCCACTACCTTCCTAGGTGAGTGAACTCGCGCGTTCTGTTCTACAGCATCTAGCCCAATTCCGCTGCTATTTTTAACTCCATGGAGCTCCAGCTTTATAGCAACCAAAATGTTGCTCCGCAGTTCCTACATCTTTGTTGATTTAAATTTATGAGGTCTGTGTATGTTCCTCAGACAAGCAAAATGAAGTGGAGATCCCATCTCCGACACTGCGGGAGCGTGAGAAGCCCATGTGCCATATCAGTGGCGTGAAGAAGCTGACACACAGCTCCAGCCTGACCAGCAAGGCTCTGCCACGGTTTGGGATCAAGACTGAGCATGAAGATGCACTGGCCAGGGTACTGATTGCCTTCCTTAACACATAAAAATGTCTTTAAGCAAGATAAACCGGATGGTCTCATGTTAAAGGATATTTGTATGCTTTCTGCAGGAGCTGGATGACTTGAATAAGTGGGGCCTTAATATTTTCCAAGTGGCTGAGTTTTCCAATAACAGACCTCTGAGTTGCATCATGTTTGCCATCTTCCAGGTGCTTGGGCTGATGAATTTCTGGTTTCTGTGCTGCTTCCTAGAATGTTACTGTATTCGTTAAATTCTGGTTAATATTGCTAAGAGAAGCATAGTGTACCACAGTACATGTTGTTTGTTGGTCTCTTCCAAGGAGCGTGATCTGTTGAAGACATTTCGTATCCCTGTGGATACATTCATTACCTATGTGATGACGCTAGAGGATCATTACCATGCCAATGTGGCCTACCACAACAGCCTGCATGCGGCTGACGTCACACAGTCAACACATGTGCTGTTATCCACGCCAGCACTGGACGTAAGTGCAGTTTTTCTCATACAGTTAGATCTCTGAGTTGCCTCTCATTGAAACTATACAAATCCACCAGATTTGTTGCTGGTATGAGTCATGGTGCATTGTGAGTAGATTCTATTATGTCTCTTCAACAGGCTGTCTTCACTGATCTGGAAATTCTGGCTGCGTTGTTTGCTGCTGCCATCCATGATGTGGACCATCCTGGAGTTTCCAATCAATTTCTCATTAATACCAGTAAGCCTTCACAGTGGAAAATTATATGAATATCAACATGATCAGTTTGAATGAAATCTTGAACTAAGTTTGACTATAAATAAGATTCTGATGAACGGTTTTACAGCTACTCTAGAAGTATTGCCTAAAAAGACAAAAAAAAGGAAGTGAATCATGTGAAGTCGACTAATAAAGGCAAATTTGATTAAAACAAACTGGGCATGCCAAAATGATCTATAATCTGTACTACACACCTACAGACAAGGTAGCACTGACTAATAAAGTGTCCAGTGAGTGTACATCATGTCTAAAACCCACAGCACCACTGTCCCTAAAAAGATCACACCAGGACTACACCCACCAACCAAAGCTAAGATAGACATACGCAACTGATGTGCAGTCGGTGTTCCGGTTCATCCCAAAGGTGTTCAGTGGGGTTGAGGTCAGGGCTCTGTGCAGGACACTCGAGTTCTTCCACTCCAACCTTCACACACCATGTCTTCATGGAGCTCGCTTTGTGTACAGGGGCATCGTCATGCTGGAACAGGTTTGAGTTCCAGTGAAGGGAAACTGTAAAACTACAGCATACAGAGACGTTCTTTTCAACTCTGTGGTAACAGTTTGGGGAAGAACCACATATGGATGTGATGATCAGGTGTCCACATACCTTTAGCCATATAATGTAGATGTACCTGATAAATTAAGAAGGTATATCCTAGGTGTACCTTCTACAGTGCCAGCTGAGTATATGCATGCATATGTTAAATGCCTGCTTCTAATCATTGTTTGTGTTATTATTTGCATTACTGGATCAATTTATATATGACCAAAATATGACCTTGTCTTTTTGCATACATAAATATTGTCTGTAATTGTCATGTCTCCTCTACCTCCCACACTGCTTAAACTTTTAAAACTTTTAAATGTTTTATCACACAAACAACAATTAACACAACCAGTTTCATTAAAACAGATTCATAATTATGTTTGTGTGGATTTTTAATCATTTGCTGGAAAAGCAGCCCCACACCTGCTTGACCTGTCCACCTCTGTCTTTGCAGACTCAGAGCTGGCTCTGATGTATAATGACGAGTCAGTTCTAGAAAACCATCACCTTGCTGTGGGTTTCAAGCTCCTCCATGAAGACAACTGTGACATCTTCCAGAACCTGAGCAAGCGGCAACGCCAGAGCCTGCGCAAGCTGGTTATTGACATGGTGCGGCACTGCTGATGTGGTGTGTTTCAATAGAATTAACATTAGAATTTAGTTAGAACTTTTCTTCTGACCCATGGTCTGGTTTTTTTGTTTGTCTTCTAAGGTACTGGCAACAGACATGTCCAAGCATATGAGTTTGCTGGCGGATCTAAAGACCATGGTAGAGACTAAGAAAGTGACCAGCTCAGGAGTGCTTCTGCTTGATCATTACACTGACCGGATACAGGTAACACAAGCATTTCTGTAGAGACACTGCTTTAAGCATGACTAAAACCAACAGCATGAGATATATTATGGTACCTGGAGTGTACCATACTTTCTTCTTATCCAGTCTTTGCTAATTCCCACCCATTAGTAGTACTGTCTTATCTCCTACCAGAGAAAGTGTGATGAGAACTGCTGCTCTTGCAACACCATAGGCCAGAGTGGTCAGCATATGTTAAGTGAGCAAGTTACAGTAGTCCAATCTTGAGATGATAAGGGGCTGAACAAGCACCTGAGTGTCCTCAGTGGACAGGAAAGGCCAGATCCTCAGCCAGATGTTTTAAAGGAGAAACCTACATGACCAAGTCAGGTTAGCAATGTGAGGCAAGAAGGATAGTTGGTTATCCAGAACTAGCCCAAGGCTGTGTGCATTATCAGATGGTGTGAGCTGAATGTTGTCCAGGGGGATCACAAGATCTTGACATGGGGATGCATCTCCAGGGATATACAGCAGTCCAGACTTGTTGGTATTTAGTGTAAGCTGGTGAGCTGCCATCCATGATGAGATGTCTACCAGACATGCTGAGATCTGAGCAGAAAGATGAGTGTCTGAGAGAAGGAAAGGACAGGCTGAGTTGAGTGTCATAAGCATGTTAGGAAGCTGGGGTCAGAGCGCAGGGTCAGCCATGATACAGCGCCCCTGGAGCAGATATGGTTAAGGGCCTTGCTCAAGGGCCCAACAGTTTGCTTGGACATGAGGCATTAAACGGTACCCAATACTGGCCAACAGTCCAGTTTTATGTTTACAATTGCCCAGATTAAAGTTGTACAATTAAATGTTGCTACTGGTGGACGTGACGTAATCTGGGAAGCTTTTTATTTTTTTTTATCTTTATTTTTCTTATGAGAATAATTTTTAGAGAAGCAGTAAGTAGTTTTTCTAGTTGTTTGAATGGAAAATTTTACGAATTGCATGTTTATTTTATAAAAAAAAAAAAATCAATCTTACTCATTCTCTTGAAAGGTGCAAATAATTTTGGAGCTTACCGCAAATCATTTCTTTTTCAGCATTTGTGAGACAAGTGGCTGACAAAAGCCTGCTGCCTTTAATCCACTATGAAATTGTCAGAAGCTTTATCAGGTGTTGGTCTGTAGTATAGATCCAGCTGAATATGGCATCATCCGTACACTTCCCCCTGAATCATATGCAAGCTGGAGGGAATCTAATAACATGCCCTCATGTTTCTATGTGGTCTTTAATTATCCGTTCCAAACTTTTCATGGCCTGTGACGTCAGAGCTCTAAGTCTGTAGGCAGTGAGGGTGTGGACTTTCAGACTGCAGACTGCAATAATTGTTAATATATTTCGCTTTAACGAATGCAAACATTTCATTTTGAAAGCAGTTGAATGTTTTGAAAACCAGTATGTGAATACGTATGTAGTTTTTGTTCCTTTCCTTGTAATAAAAAATGAATATAAGTGAATAATGCTTCTTTGGAATTGTGATAATTGCTTATTGCATCTTCAGGGCATTTTAATTTAAAAGAGGAGCCTCATATTTAAATTATATTTGTATGATGTGTATGTATATATGTGCTTATGTGTAGGTTCTCAGAAACATGGTGCACTGTGCTGACCTTAGCAACCCCACTAAGCCTCTGGCAGTGTACCGGCAGTGGACAGAGCGCATCATGGAGGAGTTTTTCCGGCAGGGAGACAAGGAACGTGAGCGTGGGATGGAAATCAGCCCCATGTGTGACAAACACACTGCATCTGTGGAAAAGAGCCAGGTACATACACAATACACACAAACATACACACTAGGGACATAACCGAATATTAATACATTATACAGATTAAACAGATAATGTGTTCTAAACAAATACAAATACAGATTACGAATATGACATGCACTATACATTTTTTAGAAAGCCTGGCAGAAAGCTTCACATTGTTTGTTTGTGCATTGGGACTGGAATCCCACAGCATGAAACAAAAAAGTCCTGTGATGCAAGCACAAGTGAAAATATGGAGCTATTGGGCGGCTCTCTCTAATGACTCTCACTGTGTCCCAGCTTCATAGCAGAATATGGTACAGTGAGCTTTCTGATCTTCCTGAAATGTACCAAACCCAAAACCTTAAGTAAATCTGATAAAAAATAGTATTAGTTGGCTATTGTTGCCAACTATGAACAACAGTTACATGATTTGGGACAGACCTTGTTGTTTTGAAACATAGTTAGTCATGTTAGTCACATTAGATAGAAGATAGAAAGCTTGTCAGAAAGTTCTACAGGACATCTGGTTCAGGAGTTGAATAAAGTTAGGTTCTGCAAATGGCTATTTGTTGTTATAATTTGTGAATTTAAAAGTGACTTTTTCAGAAGCCCTGTTTTTTAGCCTTTTCCACTGTTTCCCCATGGCACATTAAACAAAATAAAACACAACAAAACAAAAAATAACATCAAACCCAAACAATTCCACTGTAGACCATGCCCTCTCCCGGTTTAAATATAAATAAGAATATGTATATGAATATTTGGAGTACTTAAAAGATATAGAGAGTGGCATTGTGTTACCTCCGATTTCAAAAATTAATCACCACTTAAAGAAAAATAATGCTATTTAATCGTGTAACTGTGGTCCTAGGAATAATAATCACCAAGTGCACGTGTACACATGCTGAGACCTTCCATCAAAGTCACATAGTGAAATATGATGCAGTATTTGCTATAAATACTACTGCAGAGTCAGTCGAGTCGCCTGATTCATAAACTTGGATGATATGGACTTGTGAGAAATTCCTACATTCAACCAAAAGTACACCACAGTCATTTGGCCAAAAACATGTGCAAAGTGAGCTTATACCCAGGGCATATAGTTCTCCCACTTTGCTAAAGTGATTGCTAGCAAAAAGGCAGTTTTTCAGAGATACCCATTTCAGTTTGGTATCTTGCCTAGGCTTGTAAGGAGGAGCCTTAAGGGACTCCAGCACAAGAGGGAGATCTCACACCAATCTCTTAGGGAATTGTGGTGGATGCAAAAGCCTTGTTCCTTTCAGAAACACTGTAATAAGTTTATGAGTGCTCAGAGAAATGCCATCCATGGTGCTGTGGTGCACTGTGATGGCTACCATATATACCTTTTGAGCAGATGAGAACTTGCCACTGCCCAGCAGTCCCTGGAGAAAGGTTTTTGGAACTCAAGCAATGAATTGGATCCAGCAAATGGGTGCACAACATTTGTGGGACAACTTCCACCTATGGGCATATAAGACCCATGAACTACATGCTCTGCTGTTCAGGAGTGTTTCCTGGACTGCTGGGTCACAGGTTTCACAAGGAAAATCACAAGGAAAAACCCTGCATTTAATAAACCACATTGTCATGATAACCACTTCCTCTGAGATCATCCAGTTAGAGGTGTTCCATATTTACTAAAGGGTGCCTCCAAGATTTAGCCTATTTTTTAGCCAGTGTAAAAACAGGCTTGAGTCAGGTGAACAGCAAACAGAGTATCAAAGACAGAAATCAGAGTAAAAAAACAGGAACCAGAACAAGATCAAAAACCATGAAACATAACCAAAAAGAGGCTGTTGAGAGTAAATTCAGAGTGACTGGTCAAGAGTAAACTCAGAGTGTTGGTGCTGTCGAGAGTAAACTCAGAGTGAAACTTTGCAAAGAGTGTGTGTGAGTCCAGGTTATTTATGTATGCGTGCTTGATTGAGTCCAGGCATGTGCAGTCAGTAATAAGGTAATCTTATTACCTTACATGAGAACATGAGAATGACTGCAGTGCTACATGTCGGTCACTCCAGCAGAAATGTTACTGGTACTGCGCTCCTGGACATATAAACACTAAAAACGCTAAATGATATACAGTATCCTTGTTTTTAGCATGTGCTTAGTAGGGGTATAACACAATGATCTGTATTTGTTTAGTGCTCCAAATATCTGCATCTCTATCTGTATTCGGACTTAAACCTGAAGTGGGTGTGGCCTAAACCAGTAGGTTGTTTTTTATTTTATTATTTTTTAAATTAAATGTGAACCCTTCTTCTACGCCTGCAGAAACACTGGAAAACCAGAAACCCAGGGGTAGAAATGCTAGCACTGTCTGTGAATTCTGGCTCTGAAAGTTCCTGAGTTCAGAGCAGTGAATCAAGCAAGAGAACCTTCCACGTGCAAGTGTGCTTCCATCATGCGTACACTCAGCAGTGACACGCACATGCTTTGGCTTTTCAAGTTGAATTTTGAGACTTTGGGGTCAGGAATAAGAGGGGTGTTCCCACAGCACTTCTTGCAATGACGCATAGTAAATTTTTGGTGCTGTGGGTTGCTCAGCACCATCCAACACCATTTTAAAAGTGGCTGCCATGGCTAGTTTCAAGTCTGTCAGCAGCATGTGTGAGCTGGCAGAGACCAACCCAGATCCATCTGCAGACATTTCGGAGACCGGAGTTGAACATGATGATTGAACAATCTGTTATCAGTTTAGAAGAATCTCACAGATGTGGCTGTAGACATAGCATCCTCACACACCAAGGAGGAGCAAGGAGGATGCCTAGTCATTGGGCTATAAGGAGGGCTCTGTTGAAGGACATGAGCCTTGTAGTTGTGTAGTCCTAAAACACCTATATCAGCTATGTCTGCTGCCAAGTTGGTAATTTGCCTAGAATGTAACTGAGACTGTTTTTTGACAGGCTGGAGGGCTTGAGCTAAAATTTTTAACTTTGAATCAGGGTCCAAATCTGCCAACTAAGCATACCATGGCAGCATCTGCACTGCCATTCAGTCAGCGCAGAACATATAAGAGTAACACACTTTGTCCTGTAGATGGTCAATGCTGAGATATTGTGTCTGTCTTCAGCTTTTAAGGAACAGACACAGCCACTCAAAATTCCTAGCACAAGTGCCATCTGCACAAATGCTAGTACTGCACCTTAGAAACCAACCAAGTGAAGAGAATGAAGGGTCTGTTGTGTGGACGGAAAACGGGTATTAGCAGAAATCCAGCTGACTTAGCTGATTCAGTACATGTCGAGGTAACACACTCAACCTCTCATCACATAGCCACAGGCCTGCTAGGAGGAAAAATGAGAGGTAAGTGTCACTTTAATGTGCAGAGAGGGAAGACCTACTTGATAACCACCAGAAGGCATGTGTCTGAGATTCTCCTTAGTGTGATGTCTCAAAAATAATTTGTATCCTACATGTTTGTAGGATTTATATGGACTTATTCTGGACAGTGGAGGCTGAACGGTTAAGGCTCTGGGTTACTGATTGGAAGGTTGGGGGTTCAAGCTGCTGCTGTTGGGCACTTGAGCAAGGCCCTTAACCACATCTGCTCCAGGGGCGCTGTATCATTGCTGACCCTGTGCTCCGACCCCAGCTTCCTAACAAGCTGGGATATGAGAAAAACTGCATTTTATTGGCTCTGTACTCGTACTCTGCACAATGACAATAAAGTTGAAGCTAATCTATTCTTTATAAGCAGCAGATGAACTGATTGGATTTTTTAATTGATCCACACGGGTCAAGGTCACAATAAGGTCAAATGTCTGAAATAGTTTTCTTCACTAGCTTCCTTAGTGTTTGAAGGAGGTTTTAAGGGTATTTGAGGCATACAAATCGGTAACAAGAAGGACTAGACTAGTTGGTGGAGGAGGCATCCTTGTCGATGCCAGTGGCTTCGAGTTCTACCTGTTTTGTAATATACCCGACTACTTGCCAGGGATTTCTCCTGCTTTCCATTAGGAAAGCAACATTTTGATTTTGGTCATACATCAACCAGTAGACACCTAACCCTTGTCCAGTATGTTTTTTCTTCTTAACCTAAGCCCAAATCCTTACTAGCCAACGAGTTTGTCATCCTGTGTATCAGTACTACAGGGTTAACTGTTAGTATAAACATTAAGCATTGACTTTATCTACCTCCAAGGACAACAAAGCAATTTTCTCAGCCTGGAATTGAGGCAAATTGCAGCATAAACTAGCCACATGTCCCAGCCAAACGAGGTTTTACAATCCAAATTTTACTTTACATTTCAACTTCTAATGATTTGAACTAATACATTGTAACACCAGTTCCAGTTCTTTTAAAGGTTAGGAAGCGATGAGATGTGCATTTTACATGACCCCAGCTATACACTCATGCTCCCTGATCCCTGTGCCAAGTCTAACCAAGCACCTCATAACCTACCTTTTTTCTTATCTCTTGTAGGTGGGCTTTATTGATTACATCGTGCACCCTCTGTGGGAGACATGGGGCGACCTAGTGCACCCTGACGCTCAGGAAATCCTGGACACCCTTGAGGACAACCGGGACTGGTACCAGAGCACTATCCCCCAGAGCCCCTCGCCCCCTCCAATCACTGATAATGAGCTTGACTCCTGCACAGACAAGTTTCAATTCCAGCTTACCTTGGAAGGTGAGCCAGCTCAGGAGGCTGGGCCCGACCACAATCATATAGGTGGCACTGAGCAGGAGGTGCCAAAGGAGCTGAAGGAAGGGGAGAATCCTGGGGGAGGACAGGATGCCGGTGGTGGAGAGGAGGTAGTGGCAGTAGAGAGGGGGGGGAGGAGGCGACTGCAGGTTCAGTCAGTGGTAGAGGAAGAAGATGAGGAAAGACATTCGGATGCGAGTCCAATAGAGGAGGCAGAGGATGAAGAGGAGTCGTCTTTCTTACCTGCTGACGACACGTGAGGCTCAGTAGCTGTCAGGAATATCGCAGGAGTGCAGGTGGTCCCAAGAGAACTCTCTTTTTCCCTGTACCTTACCCTCTACTTCATGGCCAAACCATGAACAAAACAATATTTCTGCACCAACTCAATAAAATGTTTAATTTTATTTTTCAAAAAGGGAAGAAAATAATATTATCAGAGAAGTAATTCACACAGCAACTGTAGATTTGGATTGGGTGCTGGGCCCCTTTCTGGCAGAAGTTAAGAGTTTGCATGGAGGAATACAGTTTTAATGGTGTTTCAAATGGGCCATTTAGACCATGTAGCACTCTGGAATGAATAGATTGGTAGATCCCCACACACATGTGCATTTATACCAACATATAGATGCAAACATGCATACCCACACATCCACAAAACAGTTTCAGTCTAATCTAATCACAAAAGATATGTGCACACACCTGGGGAAACTTTGAAGGGATTTGGGATCTTCTTGGAAAAAGCCATCTTAAAAGGAATACCAACTATTTTCCATCTCAGTAGTTGTTTTAATGCTCAGAAACAGCTTTTAATGCATTCTGAGACTGAAATCCTCAGAAATTACACGATTAGTTAAATCAGAGTGACTTATTTTCCATTTCTGTCGGAAATAAACCCATAAGGACACCTGCTGCAGAGAGACAGAAGCTTTGGCTGCTGCTGTGGAGGCGGGAGGATGTGGAAGTGGAAGCATGAGGATCAAGTTCAAGTGGCACAAGACTTGACCTGTGGCACAGGTCTGGCCCCTTTTTTCCCTTTACCAGGAGTGCTACCAGTGCGAGATGGCCACGTGCCTTTCTGAACCATCAGCTTCAGCTCTGGAGCTGCCGTGAAGCAATGCATCGTGGGATAGTGGTCTTCTTTTGTCTTCATTTTTTGATTAATGCTTGTTTCAAGCTCTTTCTCTCTCTCTCTCGCTCTCTCACTGTTGTGCATGATTTGCGTGTATGTTGGAAGCCTTTCTGTTATTGTGTTGAAAACCTCATTTTATTATGTAAGGTCTTCCTTGGTTGCTTCCGTTCTTGTCGAACATTTTGGGGACTGAATTAAGGAACTAGCCATGGGAGTTGCTCATGGTCTACTGTCTCCTATCACATTTAATGCAAACAAGGATAGTCACTTTTTGAGAATAAGCCATGTTATTCTTCGGAATTTATGATTTTGCCTTCTTTTGAATTACATTTCAGGATGGTCCTGTGAAAACAGCGGAAATCACAGAATCCTTTCAATAGCAGCACAGATTCACTTTCACCTGCTCATATAATGCAGCCATGCTCCATCACAGCCAATGATATTTTCCATTTTGGCTTACCAAAGGAATGGGTGGTAACTAATACCTTGGCTGAGGGATGTGATTGGTGGAGAGTTGCAACTTGAAACAGTGGAACTGAGCGCAGGGAGTCACATGCAACCATTAATAAGTTTGATGTTTTTATGCCTTAACACTGCAGGGTTTTTGTATGTGGCACTATGCTGACTGTCCTGAGGCTCATGAGAGATCCCAGAATATTTGTGTTTTGTCTGTACACCTTCACTAAATGTCAGCTGTTTTGTCTGCACTGATACTAATAGCTATTTTCATTGAATAGCCCATTATTATTGGAATACATCTATCTTCTCACAAATGTCAAAGTGAAAGGATCACATTTATGTTTACCAGGGTCTTTGAATCTATGTTGCAGTTAGCCTACATCAAAATAATGGGTTGTCTGTGACTCTGAATGTAACAGTTGACTGGGAAATTGTGGGTATTTTGTGAGAAAACTTCTCCTCCGTGGATGTGGTGACAAGCTGGTTTCTGCTGGTCAGTACCTTAGCTTCAAGTGTGTGCCTGTTGCAACTGAACTTTGACGTTACACCAATACAAATATGGTAACAAACAGCTTGGTTGAGCAAATAAAATAATACATGTTATCAGAAGTTATGGTTTTGGTACCTTGGTGAATGGCTTCTAATAAGCTTGCTTGGATGTTTAACTGGCATCTAATTGGTGGATTATAGACTTGTAACCCCAAGGGAAGTTGATCTGTTGTATGAACTGATGACATCCCCACATACATTTGCATATGTTAACCAAGAAAATGCTTCTGTTTGTGGCTTTTTGTTAATGAGGCAAGCTCTTAAGCAAACAAATACTTCTTGCCATTTTAACACAATACTGTAGCAATCGTTTCTTATAAAGAAATTAATTACTTGCTGCCATTCTTTTTGAATTTCAAAAGGAAAAGTTTTCTTTGGACAGTTTGTGTACAGTTTTTATTTTTGTATCATGCTGGTTGGTGATTGTGATATTGAAGAATTGATTACAAGACAATATAAATATTAGACTTATCACTGCTTATTTTGTATATATTGTAATGTCAGTCTGTACATTTAAAATCACTTAGAATTTCTCATTGTCACTGACCGCTTATTATGTTTAGTGGTAATAAAATGTACTTGAATGGTTGAACTTTGCAGAAAAAAACCCTACACACTCTTTCCCTGACCCTTCTTTTTTTAGGATTAGAAAAATCCTACAATCACAAAACTGTTTTATATTTTAGTTTCGTTTGATGGCAGCCTAATCATTTGTGAATTTTCAAACCTGCACTTTATTTTGGGTTGTAAGGTGGTTGGTCTAGGTTAAACCGCGTGTAGATTTATTGTTTTAAAGTGATACAATAAGACTTGCACAAGGGAAGCACTTGTCATTGCTTGATCCCAAACTTTTCGACCATACCGGCACTTTCTCCCTGAAACCTGATAAAAAAAAAAACTACTCTGCAGTAATAATCCACATTGTAGAGGCTGGTAGTCATGAGATTTACAGTAGTTTGACTGGAGGTGTTTTTCAAGGAACAATCTGTGGCAGACTGATTTGATAAAGATTGCGGCTTGAGTAGAAAAGGGTTTATTTGTATTTTAAGTCACTTTCTTCTAATGAGAATCCTTTATGGAATGACTCTCTGGGCTTTAAACGATATGTTACTTGTTAATAAATGATAATATAAAGAGGAAAAAAACACAACAAAATGATTGTAATATTTGTAAATGATGTTGCTGTAATGTGTATAATGTGTCCAAGTTATTTTATATTATATTATTTTTATGAAAGGTTGTCCTCTGAGAGAACTGAGGTGTCATTTTGTGAATAAAATGCATTTAATAAGCAAATGACTATATATATAGATATATATATATAAATATAAAAAAACAAATATATAAATATATATCAGTATATTTTTTTTTGTTTCACTGTTCAGTACTGTAAAGTGTGTTCAAAATACAAATAAAGGATGATTTTTAACAAATATGACAAGAATTTTTTTTTTCTGCCAAGTTCCAGAGCAGCAATATACACTTGTTCAAATGTTATTATTTATGTTGTCATATCCTCCATGTGTGGCTAGGTATGACTCCATCTATTTAAAGAAAACCTGTGCCTACACACAAGGGCTTAGGTTTGGTTTTAACATTGGCGATGCTCCCAAAAGGACACCTGGCACTCAAATGCTTGCCGGTTCTGGGTGGCACGGGGTCGAGTGGCTCTCTCCACCTGGTACAGAATCTACTCAGGTGGTCCCATGTACAACTGGTGTCACTGAGAGCAACTTATCTGCCGGAGCGGTACAATGGTGTGGCGGATACATTGTTAAGATGGTGCATACACTTCCAGGGAAGTGCTGTCACCACACTGACGTTGTAGCCCTGATCTGGGAAAGGTTCGGCAAGGCACATGAAAACCAGTTGTGGTTCTCCCCAGCCCGTAACTGGACAAATCACCTGTATGCCTTTCCTCCTCTATGACTGATTCTTCCTACACTGTACTGAATTTTAAGCCACTATCCTAGTCCTGCTTGTGGCCCTAAGACGGCTGATAATGCCTTGGTTCCAATGACTGCTTTCACTAGTTGTCAGAACACGCTAGCGGTGTCCTCTCCAAGCAAATCGGCTGTCCCAAATATATGGCAAGGTTTGGCATCCTCAGCCACCTGTGGACCTCGCAGTCCAGGAGACACTTCTGAACACAGGAGCCCCACCACATGTGCCTTGTAAGCCCTTAAGTGGAAACTGTTAATCAGCTGGAGCCAGTGCATTGCCTGATTCCCAGAATCCTCATTTAAAATGGGTATCTCTGAAAACTGCATTTTTGCTAGCAATCACTTCACTTTAAGTGGCTGGTGAGATATATGCCCTGGCAATACGTTTGCTGTGCATGTGTTGGGTAACCTTTTGGTTGAATTTGGGATTTCTGCCCTAGGTGCCCCAACTTTGTGAATCATGTAGGGCACATATAGTAGGTATAAATACAGTTAGGTCCGGAAGTATTTGGACAATGACAGAGTTTTTGTGATTTTGCCTTTATACACCACCACAATGGA
>CM075025.1:17403447-17423344 GCA_037576675.1 Pangasius sanitwongsei | reverse complement strand
ATTTTTTTGTTTCCTTTACAATTTTTTTTTTTTTTTTTTTTTTTTTTTTTTTTTTTTTTTTTTTTTTTTTTTTTTTATTTTTCATTTTTTTTTTTTTTTTTTTTTTTTTTTTTTTTTTTTTTTTTTTTACAGCAACGTCTCTCTCCCTGGAACAGTTTTGTTTTTATGGGCATTCGACTTTCTGTTAGCAATGTGGGCATCATCATCATTCAGTGCATCTTTTTAAGGGGATTAATAAATCTTCAGTGGAGGTGAATGAAGTGCTGATCATTTTGCTGATCAGGTGGCCTCGCCTTAAAATGGGCACTGGAATGGAATATCCTAGCTTTTGTTGGAGGCATAGATGGTCTGTGTTTGCATGAAGACCGGTTAGGAGCGCTAAGCTTGTCAGTTTGAGAGATAGGAATGAGAGATTGGGTGCATTGATCCACAGGGATGTTATGTGGAGAAAGGGTAGTGGCTACTAAACCCTTCTCTCTGTAATTCTCATAACATCATACTTTAGATATCAGCTTTTTAAAATGTCCTTTTTCCATGTGAAAGCTGAGACAGCCTCATGGTACACCCTTCATAGGAAATCAGATTTCAATTCTGATGTTAAAGTATTGGAATTTGCTTGTAAGCTTGGTTATAGTGCAAAGTGATTTTATTCTAGACGTACCCCTTGCCTTTTCAAAAGAATTACGCATACGTCATCACCACGTAAACACTGCCAAACTGCTCCCAGTGACAGCTGTTCTAAACTATAGAAACTAGAGTGGAAAAATACAGGGACCTTTTAGGTTACTTTGTGATCTTTGCTGTTTTTGTTATGTTGAAGTGTGTGTGTGTTTTTGCTTGCATCTGTGATTGTGTTTATGATGCCTTGTTGTGTCTATAATGAAGTGACTATGATGACCTTCTAATATTCCTCAGCCTTGTGGGTGCTGTTACGCACATTATTAAACTGGCTGTTGGACTGGACCTTTAATGGGGTCGGTACAGCGCCCTAAAGCTAGAATGCAACCATAGGTGAAGCCAGGAAACCGTAATAAAAGTTCTAGAAAATGCTTACATACTTGGCTATTATAACCACCTTAAATATTGAATATATAGTTATATAATAATATATATGAGAGAACACTGTTTTTATTCTTTTTTTTTTCTTAAATCTAAAAAAATCCACTGATTCAAAATGCCCAAGTGTAAAAAAGTGACTACATACTCTCCATAAATACAGGAGAGTTACTGGGGCAAGAATTTGGGTGTGTATACATATACACACATATATATAAGATCAATTTTGTTCGTTCAGTGATGCTTCTAATTTGCCTGAATTAAACCGAAGCACTTAGCACACATTCTGCGTCACATTCATTAAAACTGTGTCCCTTGCAAAACAATCCCACCCAGTCACCAAGTACCCACTTCTACTAATTCAATCCAGGCAAATGTAGGGAAGGATTCGCATGTCATGTGAAGAGAAACCAAAAAAATGTGTGTGTGTGTGTGTGTGCGCGCATGTGTGTGTTGTATATGTGCGTGTAATGTGTGTGATAAATGTGTGTCAAAAAGAGACTCAGTCCAGGCCCATGTAGAGTGAATGTGCGGGGAAGCTTAGTGCCCCCTCCCCCTTTGGGTTAAAAGGGGTGGTAACGGCCAGGCCACACCTCTCCTTAAGCCTTGTGCTGCTTGCTGGTCTTGAAGGAGACCTGCAGCACACGGTCACCAAGGCGGTAGCCATTAAGGCTGGCAATGGCCATAGCCGCCTCATCGTAGTTGGTCATGGTGACAAAGCCAAAGCCCTTGCATTTGTTGGTAGTGAAGTCGCGGATGACCTTGACATTGGTGACAGCACCAAATGGCCCAAACAGCTGCCACAGAACGCTTTCATCAGCCTCAGGAGAAAGGTTGTAGACAAAGATGCACCAGCCAGCGCCAGTGGGGCCCGTCAAGTTTACACCCGCCAGTGTGGTCATGCTGTCAATGGTGATGGGGGAGAACCTGGGGAAGAGAGATGGACAACTACCATGGGTGTCATTCTGAAGTTCCATGCCACATGCAGTTCACTACGTTCATACACATGCTCTTTTACGATCTGATATCTAAGCCTTCAGGGCTCGACAGCCGATCCTCATCTCCACTACCAGCTAGGAAAAAAAAAAAGAACACTGCTTTGCTCTCTAAAACATGTTAGCCCACATTCTCTGAGTATTTTAGTCATATTCCCTGGTGACCAAAGCCTCTGTAGAAACAGGACACAGGAATTACAATGTTCAACAGAAATCTCACGATACTGAGCAAAACACAGAAACCTAGAGAGGGATGAAAGCAAACAAGAAAAAAATATACAAAACTGGAGCCAACAGAAGAGACGCAAACGGAATCTGGTATGTCCATGCTGGTGGAAAAAATGGACATTAAAGCAACTGAAACTGAAAAGAAATTAAATGTTAGTTCAATAAAAAAATATATATATACACAAATCAGTTCAATCGAGTAATCAACCAAAAGAACAAAACGATTCAACAAAGCCATTCCAGAATGTCCTGCTGTACCACAATGTAGATTTTCAGCTGGCCCTTATTATTTATTAATTAGTCTTATGGTGGCTATGGAGTGCGATTTTGCATTGCAAATCACCTAATTCAAGCTTAATTCAGCAGGGGGCATTCCGGCCACTTTGTTTGAGGTTGTTGTAGGCATGGATGCTTTTGAAAAAGACACCTCTTTTGGAAATTACCTCTTGACTCCGTAGGTGGCGTTTAGTAAATTGTCGAGTCTGCAATGCAAGAGGGAGAGTGAAGTAGGTGGAGACATTAGTGGCAGGATCTGACAAACCAGAGAACAGGGTTTTCATTTAACATGCAGCATGTGCAGCCACTAGAGGGAGCGCTACATCGTTCTCAACCTGTCGTCTCACAGGCCTCATCCACTAACGCAGTACTTCCAGGGCCCCCAGGCGATGGATTGAACGCACTGCATGTTACATGTTGGACAAACGTCTATTAAAATTTTGTTGTCAATATAAATAGCTTTGTTGGTCATGTTGGGTCCTTTCTCCCTCTAATGGCATGGCAGCACTGCATTTTAAAGAAAATGCCAGCAGAGAGGAGCAGAGAGAGGAAAAGGTAGCAAGAAGTACCTGAACCGCTGAGTCTGGTGGTGCAGGGGCCCTGTATAACGGCGGGCGGCAGTCTGGTAGAGCTGAGTGAGCAGCGCCTGCCCTGTCTTCTGGCTTGGGTTGTTGGCAAACTTGACAGTGATTGGTTCGGCAGCGCCCAGGGGCTTCTGGCCATTTAGGCCTTTGATGGCTTCCTCAGCCTCGTTTCTCTTGTCAAAGCGTATGAAGCCCACGCCTCGTGATATGCCTGTGCCAGAAGTAGAGAGCAATATTAGCATCAGGAATAGTATATGAGTTCTTCACATGAGAAGGAAAGCAAATTCAATACTTTTTACCATAATCTCATGTATACATTTCTAATTGATCCCCACTAGGTGTCTTTTATTGTTAGCCATGTTTCCATGCATTATTAGAAATGTTATCATGTGGCTTCCTACAGCTGCATATCTATATAGGTTTTGCAGTAATGTAGTAAAGCTAAGGCTGTACCTGTGACCTGGTCCACCAGGATGCGGGAGGTGATGATACGGCCATACTGGGAGAACAGCTGCTCCATGTCCTTCTGGCTCATGGTCTTAGGTAGCCCGCTCACGTAGAGGTTAGCGTCACGGATGGAGGCTGAACTGGGTCTGGCGTAGGACACCTGAAACGTGACACATTAAACAATGCTTACTGAAAACATACTCGGGTTGCCTAAGCAGCATTAACTACAATTCAAAGATGAGGTAATACGAGTCCTCCTGCCAGTGTCATTACTATCTTTACACAGAGTAGGTACATGTGTGTTCCCTCCTGGGTTCAGAAGGGTTCCATCCGCCCACTCCCTTTCTTTCTCATCCTTCCTTTCTTCAGAGCCAATGCTCTTAAGCAAACATGCTCTAGTACCCTTATTAGGCACTCCAGCAGGATGCTTTCTAAATTCAGTCCCTCTGGACACTACAGATCCATTCCTGTACTTACAGAACTATAAAGTCCACCTTATATTCCTTGTACTACGGTCTCCTCACTGAAGGAGATGATTTTCCAACATTTTCACAAAATGTTAAGCAATTATAGGCATTTAAAGACCATAAATAATTGTAGTTTAGAATTTGTATTTGAAATAATGTTTCTGTGTATTTCTGTGTCTCCCAGCACAGAATTTGCTGTAACTGCAATGAGAACAGATTTGCTCATAAAATATACGGTGATAAATTAGAGGAAAAAACTGTGTGCTGTGGGGGGCATTTGTCTGCTTAGTGGGAAGGATCACTGTAAATCAGTACAAACTTATTCTGACTGATGTCAAAATGATGTCAATCATATGCTATGGCCTTCGCCATATCTCATCACTATATCGCAACCAGTTGAACACATATGGGCGGTTTGATGTTTTAGACAGTGCTTTCCACCACAGTCAACAAAACAACAGTTGAGCGAATATCTGTTGGAAAAATGGTGTCTGTCCCTTTAGTGTCATTCCAGAAATTTGTAGAATCTCTGCTAAGGCTCACTGAAGCTGTTCTCGCAGCTCAGCTGAACTTTTTCCTTTAATTTGTCTTAAGTCTGTATTTGTCTATGAATTTGGGGCTGACTGAGCATGACTGTGATTGATGGTAGCACTGTGAGTGTGTGTTTTTGTGCGATAGAGAAATTACCCCTCCCTCTTCTCCCTCCCTTCTTTGTCTTCTCCCTCAAGGGGAAATTGCTCCTCTGGCAACCAACAAACCAAGTAAACAGCTTACAATATGTCCGGCATCCCTTAAAGCTCACAAACTCAGCTCCTGTCCTAAAAATATAACATGCATATATCTAACATTTCCAGATGCAGATTTGTATTCCATTATTTAAATTACTGTACAGTGGTTTGGTTTGTATTGTACAGTATGAGCATACTTGTGTGTTATAAACTTTTATTTTGAGTATTTTTAGACATTCTATTCTCTTTTGTGTTTATACATGTAGTGTTTCAGTCTTTTGGGTATTCTTTTTTTCAATTGCTATTTATACAGCTTTATATCCTTATATTCCCTTAATTTCCTTATATTCTTTATGTTCCTCATGTGTACTGTAGAACACTAAGGCTAATTGCTAGCTGGGTCTGAATGGCGTAGGCTCCATGTCTGCATCATCTGTGCATGTATACATGTTGGGGGTGAGTATGACTAAGCAGCTGTATTGTTGGGGTCCGGGGTGTTATTGTTCAGCGAGTGGGTGAGTGTATGGTGGAGACTGGGCTGCCGGCTGGAAGGGCGGGGCGGAGTGTTTTATTAGAAGACTGAATTCTGCCCTATAATTAACCCTCTCCCTATCTCTCCCACACTACAGATGGTGCCTGCAGCCCATATGGCCTCTAATCCTGTCATTGGCATTCTGCTCGCAACGCTGCCTCCTCTAGCCTTTGCTCCTGCACCTCCTTTCCCTCCTCCCAAGTCCTTGCATCTCTCTAACAATGCCTTTTTGACATGGAAAATATGACATTTGCTCAGCTTAAGGATTTGGATGCACCATGCACACAAATGATGTTGAGAAGGCCATCAGGAAAAAAGTATTGGATATTTTAAAATATTTTTAAGTTTTTAAATAAATTTAAATAAATTTAATTTTTAAAAAATATATTTTAAATAAATATTCAATTTTGAACATCCTCCTGAAGGAGGCTGTTAGCGTGATGTGATATATATAACTGTATTTGTAAGTGATTAGGATTAATGTAAATAGAATGAAAAATATAAATGATGTAGTTTTTATGTAAACTGAATGATTTAGTATGTGATAAGAAACTAAATGGAAATATGTGAGTTCTATGTTCTTTTTTTCTAGAAAGATTTCTTTCTGCTAAATCAATCTTGGTTTGTACTTTGACACAATCTTTGATCTGCTATGGTCAGGTGGGATTAAACCAGGCTGAATTGTTTAATTTCTTTCTTCTTAACTCCTCCTTCCCCAAGTCGAACCCCTTCCCCTATCCCCTGCTGAATTTGGAGACAAAGAAGGCCCTAATTAGCCAAGATTGGAGGCAGATGGGGCTTCCTGCACTGATTCAGCACCCCCCACCCCCAAATGCCATGCACTGCACCTCCCTAATTACATTTCCATCACAATCACCTTTGCACACAGCCCCCTTGATTTCTGACCTCTGCTTTTGCCTCTCCCTCTTTCTTTTCTTCTGCTCCCTTTGTGCCTGCTGTTGCCTTCTCTGCCCTTTGTCCCACCCTCTCTCCTCCCTTCCCTCTGCCCTGTCTGTCACTTCCTCACTTTCTCTTCTTTCTTCCTGTGGCCCGCCTGTCAACAGGATGATGCAGGAGCGTGGGGTCAAGGTGCTCTTACCTTGATTGTTTTTGTCTGCAGTTTGAGACCGTTGAGCGTGTTGATGGCCTTATCAGCATCATTAGGGTCAACATAGTTTACAAAACCATAGCCCAAGCTCTGACCTGTAACATAACAGAAAACAGTGAGTTATAGCCTGATAAGACTGTATGCCATAATAATCTGCAATAATTATGCCATTAATGATATTCTATCCTGTTATACATGGTGATGTCAAAAAAGTGTCGCATGCTCCTTAAAATATGCTACAAGGTAGGGAGCGTAGGTAGGTAGTCTAATTTTTTAATAAACGTAGCCTCTCAGAAAAACTAAGAACTCATGGGATGTTTAAAGCTTGTAGCTTTCTAAAGAAGTTCTTAATGGAAAACCCTGTGTTTTTAGGATTCTACACAGAACCTTTAAGAGTTTCCCCAGACAAGCTGAAGAACCCTTTATGGTTCTAGATTTAGCTATATTTCCCTTAGAATGTGGAAATACCTTAAATAAAGTATTTTTATAAAATATTTAAAGCTAAGAGTTGTCCTTTAATAATTTTTTTTTTTTGCAAGCATTTCACATCTAGCAAGACTCAGACTAATAATATGTATAAGACTTGCATCACCTGTGATTTTGTCTCTGACCAGCTTGCAGGACTCGATCTCTCCGATGCTGCCAAACAGGCTCTTGAACTCCTCCTGGGTCATATTCTGAGGCAGGTAGTTGACGATCAGGTTGGTCTTGCTGTCGTCTGTGGCACCGTTGGTGCTGATGACCGGGCCGTTAGGCATGCTGGTTCCGCTCGGACCGTTGGACACCTGAGTTTCCATGGTGCTGATTATCTGTGAAGAGAAATCAGTGAGATCAGATGCTGTATTCTGTGGAGGAACTTAAGAACAATATTCAAATACCTCTTCATCTCATCTATTCATCTATGTATATGTATTTTTTTTTCTCTCTCTGTCCTCTTTCCTTTCTCCCAGTCTCTCTATTTGCTCCTAGATCTGTGGATGTTATAGCGATTTGTTTGCCCTGTCTGCTGTTTCGCTGAACAGGGTGGAACAGTATTATATTAGTAGTCAGATGTCCGACTGATAAAGGGTAAGTTAAAGTGACATCCTGCACTGCAGACGCTTGACCTGGTAAAATATGAAGATAAATTGGGAGGCTTTGCATAGTTTGAGCTGCCAGTAGCAAACATATTGTGTGCAATGGAAGTGTGCCATTATTGTGTGTGTGCATGTATGCATGTCTACTGTGGTTTGTCTGTTGCTCTGGACTACAGCATGTTGCTTAATTTAGCCTATGGGGAATTTTTGAAGAACAGATGTAGCCTATGCTGGTCAGTGGTAATCCTTTTTATTTGCTTCTTTTTATTACTTTGTTGCTGGTGGGAAATAACTTACATATTTTTTTCTGTTTTCTGTATGCCAAGGTGTTATCTTGGTGTTTATATTTATATCATCATTTTTTAAAACATTTTTCTGTACTGGAGCAACAATATGAACTGCATGATCTTTCTGGAGAGTGATTTACTAAGAGAAGATCATTTTCATGTGGTCAGTGAATCTTTAATCTGTATGATCAGCTGACATCAAACAAGCAGAATCATCGCTAGTTGCACTATTGTTTTCACTCATCATTAAACCCTTCTAGATAGCATGTCTTCAATAAAAAAATTGTAGATCAGAATGAATGAATGATTAAACTGAACTGGCATCAGACTCACCGGCTACATGTTTAGCCCATCACCCCTCAGCCTGCACAGTGTCTGTTTCCCCTGTAGGTGTGGTCTGAGACGTTGTTTTTCCCTTTCCATTTTCCTTTAATCCATCTCTAACACTCTTCCCCATGGAATCATTTCTTCTCGACTTGAGTCTTACCTCTACTCAGGTTGCCCAGGTAACTGCTGCTTGACAACAGTTGCTATCGACTGGCTTCATGACTTTTAGCAGTGTGTTTATGTGCATGAATGTATATTTTAATTTGTGTTTATATATATTTGGCATAGAAGAGGGATGAAAATGAGCATTGGTTATGTCAGTTTAAGATCGCTGTTCATTATGGATAAATGAAGTAAGCCTTCTGTCTCTGACAAAACGTAGACCTCAGGCACAATAAACCGGACAAAAATCAGTGGGTTATTAAAGCCTAAAATAAAACTCTGCAAACATGGAACTAGGCATAACTGCTGTCTCAACATGACAAAGAATCTTGCTGACCTCTAAATATAATCTTTTCCTGTCTAAAGTTATTCTAAGTCCTAAAATATTTTACACTAGTAGGCACTAACAGAACTACAAGCACAAAGCTACATGATTGGAACGAGTTTGGACTAGAATGAAAGTAAACCTTCCCATGGCAGGCCCCAATCTCTGGCAACAAACGTAAAATGCCGCGTAATGTGCAGGCAGCTCTTTCTGCCCTTAGGCCCCTGCTATTGCCAAAACAAACTAGAGGAAGAAGAAGAAGATCTTTTCATCCACAAATGCCTGATTCACATAGACAAGCCTACTGCAGGTTCACTCACACCGAAGTTCTAGTACCAAGCGCTGACACTGCATTCCTCAGGAACCTGCATTCCACCAGTCTTACCTGCAGTTCCACAAGGGGCACTGACCCTGTACTAGCCAAACACATTACACACAATGTGAACTGGCTTCACCTCTCTTCCCCGGCTTGTACTTTTCTATTTCTACGAAAGAGAAAGACCACACTGACCCAGTCTTTCATGCAAAAATGGCCTGTAACCACCTTACACCTTTTCTGCTACTCATATGCTAAAGAAAACCATAATATCATTGTAGAATTTTAAAATCATATTAGACCTGCTATATTATTACCATTGCTAATTGAGGACACACTCAGAACTTCGTAGGCTAATAGAAAACATGGGTATTGTCTAATATTTAGATATGACTGCAACTCACGTGGTGGTTGTTTGAATTGCATTTTATTTGCAACAATTTTGGGAGTTTTAAGAAAAACTAAAGTGATGTCTTTGAGTTCCTACTGAAATGTTGCATGAAGTACAAAAACATTTGATTGAAAAAAAAAAACCTGTTACATGAAATTACAGGTGACAAACATACAAGTGAAGCACTCTGTTGTCACTTCTGTGTCTTCTTTGTGCTTACAGGAAGCCATTTTCTGAAAACAGCTGTGCTTCCTAAATACAGCGCTGTGAGATTGACAGTTTTGCTGACCAAACAGATTTAGATTTTGTTTCTGTTCTTAGTTATTAAGTAGCCCCGTATGGGCTGAAAATATGGTTTAATAAAGAGCACCACTGCCTCAGCCCATTACCGAAAGAACTGGAGAGAGTTTTGGATTTTTTAAAATCTCAATTTCAAAGATTTCAGTTACTGAAAAAGTGAAAGCTTAGGCTGCTATAACAGGCCGTCTCACTAACTCAGATTACAGGATTATTCTAAACAAAAGGCATTATCCACATTCTCACTGCAGCTTAGAGGATCACAGTGGCAGCTGCAGAGCTACAGGACACCAAGTGAAATGCTTCATCATTATCAAATCCCGCACAGATCAGTCCTCTTTTACATTTTATCTGATTGAATAAACAAATGCTTGTGTATTCTGTTCCATATTCTGTTACATTACATAAAGCTTTTACAAGAATTTCAACTATATGCCTTTACGCTTGCCTTTTTTTGCAGCCAAGTGGAAACCTAATGCAATTTTCTGCAACATGATAGAACACAAAACAGACATGTTAGGAAAAAGGAGCGGTGGTGGTGAGGAAATTGTGTCCTGTCTCTATCCAGAGTGCTGAAACAGAGTCAGCTCTGAGGCTCTGAGGCTCTGCATGCTCAAAGCTGAGTTTAAAAAATCAGCTATAAAAAAAATAAAACATTAAAATAAATAAAGATCCGCCTTCGCTGCTTAATTTGGTCTCTCTACCGGAATCACTTAAATCGTTATCCCCTCTCCCCTTTGATTGAACAAGGATCTGTGCGCTCTTTAGGCATTCATAAAAAGTGAGCCCCTTTTGCGCTGAATAAACGTATTGACACACGCGAACAAAAGAGCCACCCGTTCCTCCTCGCGCGCACAGGCCGCGGCAGCGCTATGAATATTAATGTAAACACTAGCGCTTTGTGCTGCAGGCCTCTCCGGGAACAATGAGCACCACAACTTCACCATTTTTTTTAAAAATCATTTTTCCAGCACAACAGCTTCAACCACAGTCATATGAATACTATTAAAAAGAAGAATCTAATGCATGTCAAAAAAAATTCTCAAGATCACTTGGTTTTATGGTTTGAAACATTTAGGCCTACCAATCTCACCAAGCCTGATAGAAATGGTGTGTGTTTTGCGTTACACGTCCCTGTCATGTTGACATCGGCTTCCGGATCTGTGCGCATTCTCCATTTCAACCTTATCATCTAGATCTAACAATATGAGCTTTCCACTGAGCCTCCATCCTGTCAGAGTGTTGTGCTGTGTTTCACTTACTATGTCCTTGTCCTTGAATTGTGTAAGAGAAGGTTATCTGACTCAACGCTTTTTATTTGCTTGGCACTGCGGTACAGAGAGCTTACTGAGGACTGTTGAGCTCTGATTTCACCATAAACACTTTATTATCATTCCTCTGGACAAGCTAAACCACTCAGTGATGGATTTCGATGGCTGAATGTGGAAACTGTTTAAGCCAGGTGTAAAGAGTGAATGTATTTCTCGAAACACACGAGTGTTCTTTGTTTGAGGTTAGGTCTTAACGTCAGCATACTGACCCCCAGCAGCAGGCTGGGCTTGAGCTGCTAACCTGTACTGTCACTGGGGTGGCTGAGGCCCACCCTCTTAACATAGACAACTCCATAAACAGGCTGTCCAGAAACCAGGCCACGTGCAATTATCTTTCAATCAGGCATATATACGAGAATATCATACAAATTTTTACAATTTGCCATTTGTAAGGCCCAGACTGAAAGGCTGATTATTGATGTCAAAATGGTAAATTAATTTTATTTTAGCAGTGCTTAGCCCCAGTGTCTTTGTTTCTCCGTTAAAAATACAGTCAGGCTGTGATACTGCTATGGGTGAAGCTGGAATACTGGATAAGATCACACTGAGCATGCATCGTGTATGAGATCAGATCATATATCTGCTCAGTCAGGACTGAGATTTGTGCGGTGCTGCCAGCGCGTGCCGTCGTCTTCGAGAGAAGAAGCCACGCCCAAAATGCTCGCACTCAGGGCCTGTCCGTATTGCACAATTTCTCATTCAGATCAGCCTCAGTGGCAACAAAACCCTTCATGCTTTAGAATTCTGCAGCCGTTCCTGCTCGTCTCGTGGCCCTGATATCGCTCTGGCATCGCAACCAAAAACGCTTCAGGAATTTCTAAGCGTCTGATTCAATCCGAAGCGACGGATGCGTAAAACCCCCTCCTTTCCTCTGAGTGACTCGACCCTTTTCTTCTCTCTCTCTCTCTCTCTCTCTCTCTCTCTCTCTCTCTGGTCAACGAATGCACACAATTTCTGTTTTGTCTCAGAAATGTCCTCGTCTTGCTCAGATGCTCAGAGAAATGCAGTACAGCGCGGCCTCGCAGCCTCCCAACGCCCTTTCCAGCACATCTCTCCCTGCTCCTGCGGAACGGCCACTGAGCCGTGACTTCTATGGAATCAAATGTCATTAGCGTGGAAAAAGGCGTCGACATGAAGGAATTTTAAGTGCTACTATACTAGTAGTAATCTGTATGAAAAAAAACCCAGGACGTGATGCTCCATAGAGAACGTGGAGAGCGCGAGCTGGAGTGTTGCGCATCCATGGATCACGTTTCTGCTCGTTAATCTTGTTTACACAATCCGCTTTAAGGGAATGTCAGTGAGCAAATGCCATGTTTTTCTCAATATTATATTAATATGCAAAGCTGCCTACAAATAAGATTAATCCAAGTGTGATGCCAATTTAAAACAATAACCCTTAGAATATTCCCCATTTAGAGGTCTTGCATAGGCTTGATTTGAGGACTGAAGATGCTAAAATTAATTTTATATTGTTAAAATGGCTGGCCTAAAAGAAAGACAAAAAATATATATATATGTATATATACGTACAGTAACCATTCTTGTACAAAGGTGATAGTGATCTAGCTCCTTCGATGTGCAGGTCTTCTTCGGTCTTGCTGGAGGGTTTACTCTGGTCTTTTTAACGTATGGCTTGAATAAACACGTCGATGTCCGAAATCAAAAGAAAAAAAAAGAAAAAGGAAAAAAGAACCTTGTCTTCAGGGATTCTCAGCCCGTGTGATTGTAGGTGTCCTCAAGTAGAGTGAAAATGAGGAGAAAGGGATTTTCTTCAGGATGATGATGAGGATGAGAGAGATTTCTCCCTGTGCGGCGTGGGCGATGGTTCGGAAATAAAAAAAAAGAGAAGCAGTGATCCCCAGTAGGGTGTGTCCAGAGGAGGGTGTTCTGGTTCTGTTGTCGTGTGTATGCTAGTGTGTATGTGTATTTCCCAGCTCTTCACAGTCTCCTTCTGTGCCTCTGCTGCAATGTTCTTCTTTTATGTGTCCTTCTGCCAGTCAGAGGCGACTGCTGATTGGCTAATTGGGTAGGGAGGGCACTACACGGCAGCCATTGCAATGCGTCGCTCTCCTATTATCCCCTTCAGGAGAGATCACCAGGAGCCCCCCTCCACCTCCCACCCCTTCATCTCTTCACTCCTTCTCTCTGCCCTCCCTTTTCCTCCTGCTCCCCCTCCTACTCCACACACATGCAGAGATGGGTGAATAGAGCTCCACCTGCACCATCAGAACAGATGGGTGCAGAAAAGGCAGGAGCCATGTCTTTTTCTCTCTTTCCTCTTCCTCCTTCTCTCCTTCCATTTCATTTTTGTGTTCACTCACCACCCACACCATCAAACTCCTCACACCTTCAAATCCATAAACCTCACCTCGTGTCGTGTCCTTGGGTTTGTCATTTTTGAGAGGACATTTCTAGCGATTCATAAACGACTGACAAAAACGAAACAGAGGAGAGTATATGTATTAAGATATTAAGCCGAATAACGCAATGACTTAGCTGCATATTCCTGGACTGCTGAGAAGAGAGCATTGGGTAGTGAGAAAATAGCGTGAAGGTGTTTAATGGTGTGAAATATAGTCTGATGTTGTGTGGAGTGGTTTGGGAGAGGAATGATAGTACACTGCTCTGTTTTCATGTGTTTAGATGAAAACTTTAACACAACCTCTGTGCTAGAAAACAGTTGAGTAATAGACTGCTACACATATACAAAATGTATCAGTGACTAACAGGTTTTTTTTAACTGTATATATACAAAATCTCGTAATCCAGATGACACTATGTGATGATGCTATGTAATAAGAACAAAGGCGTTTCTTTTCATGTGACTCATCACTTAGGTTTGGGTTTCTTCCTGAAGATCACCGTGTATGTTGCTTTCAGACTGTCTCAATGAGGCCTTGAGAAATCAGCACGTCCTGTAGTGCTGCTTGTTTTGGGGGGGAATTTTTTTTAATACTACTTTGAATTATAGTGAACCTGATGAAGTAGCACAATAAGGCCTTCATTAAAACGATGATTCCACTGTAGAATGTTAGACTCATTAGGGGTAGAACTATATGAGGAATTCACAGTATACCCCAAGTTATGTTTTTTTCTATATTATTGAATTTATTTCACATTTTAAATGAAGGTATGCTAATTAATTTTTTTTTTTTTACCTGAACATGTTCACAGTTAAACTCTTTCACATACAAATCACTCATAATAAACTACAAAATATAAATATAATAAAATCAACCCTATGAAAAGGAAATCAAGTCAGGTCTCCAGCTATCCATCCATTTTCTGTACCGCTTATCCTACAGAGTGTCACAGGGAGCCTGGAGCCTCTCCCAGGGTACTCAGGGCATAGGGCAGGGGAAACCTTGGATGGGGTGCCAATCGATCACAGGGCACAATCACACACACATTCACACACCACAGACAATTTGGAAATGCCAATCAGCCTACAACACATGTCTTTGGACTGGGGAGGAAACTGGAGTACATGCAAATGCCATGTGCACAGGGCAGAGGTGGGAATTAAGCCCCCAACCCTGGAGGTGCAAGGCAGACGTGCAAGCCACTGAGCCACCATGTCCCCGCCCCAAACCAGTCAATGCTCTTTATATGTAAACATTTCCAGTTCCAAAAATTAATTTCTTTTCCAAATCCAATTCCAATCTTTACCATTGGTTACAGGATCCGATATGTTTCTTCCAATACCCGATTCACCATTTTTGCCAGTATCGGCCCGGTAATGATACTGGGTTTCACATCAGTGCCATTTCTAGTATTATAAGGTTCTATCTGTATGAAGAGCCATTTTGAGGTAAGGGTCATCAATGTTTTGATACTCCAGCTAGCGAAACTCTAAAGTACTGAAATTTACAGCACATTCTCTTAAACTCATTAAATAAATAACTAAGGGTAATAAGCTCAGCAGTAAAAAGACATTTTAAACCTATTAAGACCAAATTATAATTATATATGCTTTTTAATGTTTTATTTTTCTGGAATGTGTTTCCTAAGATCTAAAACACAAGATATTTCACTTTTTAAAATCTGAATTTGTTGCTAAACATTTTATCTTGAAAAACATTTAACACTGTTAAAAGGCATTAGAATGTAAACTACACAAACGTGTGGTAGAAGGCAGCTAACTGACCTTCAGTGCTCAATCACACTGGAAAGTTTAGTTTACATTTATTCATCTAGCAGATGCTTTTATTCAAAGTTGAGCAGATAATGGCCTTGCTCAAGGACCTACTTTGCCACTAGCAGTGTGCCAGCTTTTCGGTACCAGGGTTCAAATTCAGAACCTTCCACTCAGTAGTCCAAAGCCCTAACTGCTGAGTCACCACTGCCCTTCAGGTGAATGTAGTTAGCTAATGTGAGTAATATTTAATGCTAATGTTATCTGATGTTAGCTGTCCACAGCATTGAAGAGTTTCTCATGTGCCAGAAGGTTTATACATGTAAAGGTGTAAAACCACCTTTAAAAATATATTAACACTGCAGGGGAATAAAGAGTCCCACAGTGATGAAGTTTATGTGGTTAACTAATTTTTGACCAAAATGTCAGATAGAATCTTATAATACTGAAGTCATTATGTGCTATTTCAGATCTCCTTATCATGGTACGCAACAGTATACTATCACGCTCCTAATATACACAAGACATTTAGTTTGGAAATGTAAGAGTCCCTCACTGCCTACAGTAATGCATAATTTTCTATTCTGTGGTTCACCAGACTTTTTGTTTTAGCAACCAAGGAAATACAGGTCAGCTTGAGTGTACGTGTATCAGAGAGAATCAAGATTCAAGATGGCCATGACTGGCAGAGCAGGAAGAGAGACTTAATACAGTTCGTCCAGCTGATGTGCAATATGCTGAAAACTAACATGAATTTTTAAAATGTACATAATGTTTGTGTAAAGCCACATCAGTTGGCTGCCTGGTTTATGCAGATTATGCAGTTTATGCAGGAACTGTGAATGTACAACATTTTACCAGTTAGCTTGATTAATCCTGATTTTAAGCTGTTTCATCGAGGGGGTCCTGGGATAGGCTCGGGATCCACCACAACCCTGACCAAGATAAAGAGGTTACTGAAGACTCGTGAATGATTGAATGATTTTTAAGCTGGATTATTATGTTATCTAGTTCATCTCTCTCTATATACAGTACTGTGCAAACATCTAATTTTGTAAATACACATTTTGTTCTAGATCTTTACTTTAGGAAGTCTGTTTTATTAAGTCAGCGAAAAACATTTTAGATTTCCAAACATTACTTTTCCAACAAAAAATTAAATGTCACAGAAAAATGTTTGTTTGTCAGTAAAGAAAGCTACATATTACAGAACAGACCACTTTTGAGACAGAAAGAGCATAATGAAGGCTGCTGCAAATCAGAAGCAAGTGTGACAGTCAAAGTCTCCGGAAGAACTGTGGCAGGTTCTTGGAGCCGCTCAGTAAAACTTACAGCTCGTTTGCTTATAAAACGGCACACATTGTACCTGAGACTACCGATGTATTTTTGAAAAGCATTTTCCCACCAACTATTGTTTAGTTTATTACTGTTCACTGCTCTTTATAGAATTTTTTTTATGTAGAAAAGGTTAATTTCGTTGTATTTGAAGGCATCTTTGCTTTAGAGCATTTCTTTATGTGTCTGTGACTTTTGCACAGTAATGTATATGACATTTAAAATACGACATTACATGGAAAATAATTCAAAATGGATTAATACTTATGATAATGACATACAGAGTTGCTTTGTTACAAAAAGGAGCTGTAAAGGGTTTGTCCTTCTGGGGGAACACTTAAAGGTTCCATGTTGAGCTCTACAGCTGAGTGTTTCCTTATCAGAGAGGGAACCAGGTAGAACCCATTTAAGTAACTAAGAACCTTTAACCTTTAAGGAATCCTTTTTTTAAAAAAAATAAATATATTGACTGTAATATGGTAACAAGTCATTTGTAACTGTAGATGCTATAGGAAAGAGTAGAGAGTAGGAGAGAGTAGTCACAGACGTGCCACATGGAAGAGTTACAATAATGCATCACCCCACACTCGAAAGCAAGAAGGGGCTAATTAAAATGCTATTTATAGCATTTAGCATGTTAGACGATAAAATACCTATGTATGCTATATTCTGTGGCATCAGTTTACATCGAGAGAAATGAGGTGAAAGGGGACAGAACAGCTACAGTATCTCTGGAGTGGTCTTTCTTTTTCTTTTTCTTTCTTCTGTCTTTTCACTGAGTGAGATTGCATCCTCTAACAAAATCTACTACATCAAATCTTAACATTCAGTATAATCTCATTACAACTGTTATTGTGTTTTTATTAATGTAATGAAATTCCCCTGATGATTATGTTCGAACAATGAAAGGCACGTGCACATTTTTAACACAAAAGTCCAATTGAAAGCACATGTACTATGTAATTTGTAATTACATATTGGATAGCATAGAGGTACAATACAACAGAGATGCAATTACTAGCGATATTAAAATTGCTACTGATATGACATAGCATTCTTCCTTGGTTCTCAGTTTTCACACTGATTACAGTAAGTGTCATCTCTCTGCCCCTCCCTCTTTCTTCCTTCCTTCCTTCCTTCCTCATCCTCTGCTCTCTGAGAGGTTGGAGCTCACTGAGATGAGCTGTTTGGTCTCATCTATAATGCAGTTCTGGCCCCGGGACATGATGTGTGACAAATGACCTATTTCTGCTCAGTCCCCCTATCAGGCCTTGACCTCAGGGTGTGTATGTGGTAGCGTTGTGTGTGCATGAGTGGATATGAATGATGGCTAAAGCTGATGATGGTGTGTTCTCATATGGGTATGTTTAAAGTGCATTAGCAAATCTGTGTATTACAGATACAATTTTTGTGGCTCCTCAATAAAAATGTGCATGGGCAGACTAGCAGGCTAGTGTAAAGGCTCACCTTTCTAAGTTCTTCAGTCTCCTTGCCTTAAATAGTCAAATCAGTCTTATCAGTGATTATACAGGTTGCTGACACTCACTGCTCAGGTAACAGCAGTGTGCTCCTGAGTGGGTGGTTTTGTTTGCAATGCATAAGCACTCTAATCAAACCCATTTTCATACGCTGCATTATATACGGACAGTATAGAGGGAGCAGTGCTCACATGAACAGAAGGATTATGCTCATGCTGACATGTTCATGCCTAGAGAAGTCTTCTGGGATAAGTAGAAGGGTAGAATAGTTTGTCCCAGTCATTCTGAACTACCCCTGTCTTGCCCCATTCCCCTTCGTGCATGGGCCCTATTTGCTTTCATTTTTATGTGTAATTAAAGTGTCAGTATAAATATAAATAAAATTGTCAGTAATTTACTGGCAGCAGAGTTACAAATATTATAAAACATATTTGCAGTAATGTACTATGATATATTTACAGGTAATTACTCTACTTTTTACAGTATATGACTGTATGTTTCCATTAATAGTTTGAATGTAAAATAAAATATAATCCACTACTTTTACATGATGCTTTTATCCAAAGCAGCTTACAATTGAAGCAGGAGACACCTGAGCAGGTGAAGGATAAGGTTCTTGCTCCAAGACCCAACCAGAGCCACCTGGCTTTGAACTCACAACCTCCTGATTTGTAGCTTAAATCCTTAATCACTGAGCCACCTCTTCCCAGCCAACTTAGCTGAAGCATTAAGGACAAATTTTTTACTAGCATATATTACTAGCATATTTTGCTAGCATATACTAGTGTATACATCATAGAGGGTTTATGTTTACTAAAATAGTTGCTAAATGGCTAAATACACAAAAACAATCCATAAAATCTTCAGATATTGACCTACAGAGAATCTTTACCATTCTCACACCTGCTTAAAGGATTAGCTCTCCCACTGTGGTGTTTTACTGGAAAACAATGCACTGCTATAACTGCCAAATCGTTTACAGTATTTTGCTGTAAAATAAATACTGTAAATTTACTGCATTTTTTAAATAGTGTATCGCACTATGTACTATGCATTTATCTGTATTTTACTGTAAACCACTGCACTGTTCTAATTGTCTAATCATTGTCAGTGCAATCCTGTAAAAATAATACAATTTTACAGTGTAAAAACCTAACCTGATGCAGAGTTTGGATGCTATTTTGGCTATTAAAAATCGAAGATTATATAAGAATCTGGCCATGCCCCGGCTGTCAGCACCTCTCGTCCCGTCCTGATTCTACTGCGCAGCCGCAATGTGACGTCTGCTCATGAGCTCTTAACTGTGGATGTCACGGGCCTTTGTGAGAAGAACAAAAAAAACAGCACTTGCGGCAAAAAAAGCATGTGCCAGTCCATCCTGGCCCTCACACTCCTCTTTCTCTCATTCCCTCCATTCACACTTAGAGTGAATAAACAACTTTAATTGTGAAGGCTCATTAAGGGCTGGGCAGCTGAAGGCGGTCCCAAGCTAAAGAGGTCATGTGAAGCACCTATTCAGAGCTTCGAGCATAGCAGTTTGCTTGAAGCTCTCGCCACTAATTTTGTGTGATTATTTTCAGGAGCCCCTCCACAAGAGCAGATTAACAGCCCTGGTGCTTTATTCCTACCAGACATTAAGGCAAAAGAGACACTAAGGCTCTCTAATTGCCTTTTCATCCATCATTGACGTTGATTTTGTGTGTGCACATTTTTATTGTTTACCAGCCTCTTCGGACATGCAGATGTTGTGTGCAGGTTGATAATGAGTGGGAAGAAAATGTGCAAAAGGAACATTCTGTGAAGAAATAGCTATGAAAATACCTGAGATACATCTGGCCATGTTTCCTAACTGTTGCAGAGTAGTGATATTTTAATACTGATACACTACTGATACAGTGTTATAACACTGATATATATATATATATATATAGTTAGTTCCGGAAGTATTTGGACAATGACGGAGTTTTTGTGATTTTGCCTTTATACACCACCACAATGGATTTGAAATAAAAC
>CM075025.1:17392205-17403347 GCA_037576675.1 Pangasius sanitwongsei | reverse complement strand
TGTTACTTTGACACGTACCACCTACCTAAACATTGCTGCAGACCAGGTACACCCCTTCATGGCAACGGTATTCCCTACTGGCAGTGGCCTCTTTCAGCAGGATTATGCTCCTGCCACACTGCAAAAATTGTTCAGGAGTGATTTGAGGAACATGACAAAGAGTTCAAGTTGACTTGGCCTCCAAATTCCCCAGATCTCAATCTGATCGAGCATCTGTGGGATGTGCTGGACAAATAAGTCTTATCCACGGAGGTTGCACCTCACAACTTACAGGACTTAAAGGATCTGCTGCTAACAACTGGGTGCCAGATACCACAGCACACCTTCAGAGGTCTTGTGGAGTCCAGGCCTTGACGGGTCAGAGCTGTTTTGATGGAAGGAGGATCTACACAATATTAGGTAGGTGGTTTTAATGTTATGGCTGATCGGTGTACTATATCTTAATATATGAAGTCACTAAATGTGTTATTACGTGCTGAAAGCATCAGATACTCAGGATGAGTGTTCTTATGAAGAAGAACATTCACATGCTCACAATATGGGTCAAACTAATGCACATTTTTCATGATGTCACATTAGGTGGTCAATGTACTTATAATATGTTTTTCATATATTGCTTGGCAGAGTGCACTCACAGTGTGTGGCAATATAATTGCACCATAATGTGTATATATTTTCAACTCTATTAACTCAGTATGGTGTGCTGATAAAGTTGGGATTTTTCACAAAAAAGATAAACTCTGTGACAGGGTGTTTCTCTTATTTAAATGTATAAAAATTATACCTTATGTCATTTATTGCCATTTTTATACCATATGTAATCAATTCAGATTTTTTTTTCAATTCAGATGTGTTGATTAATATTCTATAACAGGACAGTAGTTCTCTACGTGAGGTTTATATTAATGTGCTCTATTGTAAGTAAGTCAGACTTGTACGGAGGACCCTTCACATAAACGGATTTACATTTTTTAAATGTTGTTTTATGTAATAGTTTATTTATGGAAGCGTTTATGGAAGGAGACTCCAGTGTCAGTGCTTTGAACAGACTTACCTCAGAGGTAAAGCCATAACTTAACTATAACCACAAAACAGATCAAATGTACGATGTCATTCTTTTATAAATGAAAAAATTGTTAGTGTTGACAAATTGCTGTGGTAAAGTGAAATAAAACTAGGAAAATAGGTAACATCACACAACCTTATTGTTTATAATTTTCCAATAACAGCATGTTATTAATTGCTTACTGTTTATTATATTTTATTGGCATCTGTTGTGACAGCCTTTGATCAGATCTTCTAGCATTTAATTTCACAAAATGTAAACAGAGAGAATTTTTGGCACCTAATGTGAGCACTAGTACACTGCATCATGTCGTGTATCGTAGCAGGACTCTTTAAATCGATTAATTCACCACATGTTACATGCTCATCAGCTTTTTCATTGGCATGGTCAAGTACTTGCATTAGCATATATGTGATAAATGATACTTGTCCCTCAGGTGCTCATTGTGAAAAGAACCGTAATGGCCATACTTAGCCAGTGATAGTCAGTTCATGTCACATAAAGGCATCTGGAGCTTTTATTGTTTTTGTCTGAGTGAAAGGTGTAAAACGTGAAGCTGACAGCACAGTGATAATGGACACAGTTCTTACTTAGCATTCATTTGTACCATCTTTGTACTTGTGAGTTTTGGTGTGTGACTGGCACTGCAAAGTGGCGGCATATTCAGACAGAGGTGTGTGTTCTGACCTGTTGGTGCCACTAGTGAGATGATGATTAGATTAAACCTACTACTAAACCCTAACGTGTGTTTTTGTGTCTGTTTATGGATAATGACCAGTGCCCTAATTCAGCATGAATTGCATTTGGCATTTCTCTCAAGCTCATTTTGTTGTAGTGTTTATTTTTCTCCTCCTCTGCCCCTCGATGGTGTCTTTGGCTTATTATTAGAGCAGAAAGACGGGTGGGAGGAAAGAGCTCAAGTAAACACCTCTTGTCATCTTTTTTTACTTATTGATTCTGTTCGTCTTTCCATACCATGGAATCTGTGAGTGCTGGTGTGCATACAAGTGTGTAGAAGTACATCTAATAAAAACATAAAGATGTGCGTTTTGCTGCTTATTGATGTTAGTGTGTTCACAGGTTTCCACAAACTTATCCTGCACAGCTTGTTAATGTGCCCAAGAGTGTGTGGGTAGAACTATGTAGGAAAATTAATAAAAAACACAAATAGTCTGGAGCTGGAAGCTGTATATCAGGAAGACCATGTGCCATTATAGATTTGTAACCTTGTTAAATATAGAGACATACTTATTAATCTTTTACAGAGACCCTTCTGTGGTTGTATCTAGGGGGAAAAAAAACCTTAAATACACAAAGCAATGTGATGCCCTCTTTCTTTTCCTCTCCACTGCTCTTTTTTTTGCTTCTTTCTCTCCATCCTTTCCATTTGCACAGCTGTTCAATCTCCTCATTGCAACACACAAATGAAAACATCTAACAGTGCTCTGTGCCAAGCCTGGCCAATGAAATCCTCTCTGTCTTTGTCATGTTATTCTTTTTTAATTCCCCTTAAATACATTTGCACACTTTTGTATTCAGTGCAACACCATTGGAAGCTAATAGATGTTCAGGTCTAAAAATATGGGTATGGGGAACAAGGGACAGGCTAGAAAGAGGCTCACATACTCAGACTCCTCCATTCCTAGTTTGTTTAAAAAAATAACTACATTCAGGTCTCTGGGATGCTGGCTTGTTTTCTACCCCTTCCTGTATCATATTTTTTCACCTCCCATTCCACCTTATCTTTCTCTCCCCTACCTCTCTCTCTCTCCCTGGATCCATCCATCTCACCCTGCTTTTTCAGTCTATACTCACTTATCTTTGCTCCTCGCTCCCTTTCTCTCTCACTCTCTTTCCTCCCCCACCGCAGTAATAGGAGACTTGCAATCAATAGCGCATTAGTCTGGCCGGAAACTCTGGCTGAATTAAATATGAATGACTGAGATTGCAGCTCTACCTGCCTCTCCTCAAGAGCTGACTCAAGGCCCAGGGGGAGAACAGCTCAGTAAGTACCTTTCTTATGGAACAAATCATAAGGGTGGAGAATATTAGCTTGTGATAGAGTTCTGATGAAACATAACTCTGGAGCTAAAATATGCAATCTAACATCACAGAACAATGTGCTTTATTCTTGTTGCTCATTTTTCTAGTGAAAAAAAGTTTAAGACAATAAGTTGTGCGGTCGTATTTTCTGTGTTATCGGAAAAGCTTACAATAAACATGGGAGCCACTGTATACTCTAAGAGGCAAGTACTCAGAATGGTACAGCACTTTGAGGAGTTTTATGGTCTGTAGGCAGAGCTGATACCAGGCAAATGGAATTAATGCTCAGTTTGGCTTTTTGTGACAGATGGAGTGATATTGTTCTCCTTATTCTGCCAGCCTCCGAACTGGTCACGCCCTCCCTCTCCTCTCTTCCTTGACAGATGCAGAGGGAGGACCAGGGCCCTCTTCTCTTTCTGCCCATTGATTCGGGTGCTTGAAGCTCCAGGGATGGTGAGCAGGGGGTTGATGACTTCCTCTTGGAAAAAAAGAAATCAGAGCAGGCAGAAGTGCAGAATCGCATGCATGTGAAAATTAATTTTAAAGAACACAAAAGCAGGTCTCAAAGTAAGACATAGAACTTTGAATTTGTGTACACCAGTTCACAGATTTTTATTTATCTTCCCACAGCAATGTTGTTGTATATCTACAGTTTAACTTAACCTTTCTTCCTCCTTATCCAAGTAAAATCCACCATCTTTATAAGGCAAATCCAATCATTGTTTCCTATTCACCTTGTTTGCGTCCTACATATAATATAATATAATGGAGCTGAGCGCCCTAACAGTCAGAGCCCAGATCTGAATCCTATCGAAAACCTGTGGAATGACTTGAAGTGGATTGTTCATGGGAGTTCTGATAGATGTGGAGCATTTTTTTTACTGAAGAGTGAAATAAAATGGTCAAATCCAGATATGCTAGTTGGTAGGCTTTTACCCAAAAAGACTGAGTGCTGTATTACAAGCAAAAGGTGGTTTAAGTATTAATATTAACATTATTGCAAGGTTTATCTTTTTTCCCCCTAAAATGTTCTGTTGTTTTTCACTTGAATTTTGTTGGTTGCTATTTCAAATTAAAAAATGATCTGACATGATTTATCTTGGTTTCATTTTTTACATCACAAAAATCTACAATTTTAACTGGGGTGTGTAGACTTTTTGTATCCACTGTATTAGAAGAAAAAAAAACTTAATCAGTACAATAAATTTTATCATCTAATAATACATACAGTTGAATAGTTTCTGTTAGCCCTTCTTTTTCCTAGTAACATCTTATTCTACTTTCAGAGCCAAGGTTATAGGTGTTCAATATAATAGATAATAATACCTTAAATTTTTATAGATTTTGTTTGAAGGTTCTTCAAATGCGCATGAAGATACTGATATGGCCCAGGCAGAATTTGTGTCTGACACCACTGCATCTGTATATTCACTAGCGATGGCAGATTTGTCACTCTTGTGTTTAGATACAGCGCACGATAACCTCCAGAGAACGTCTGCATTCACAGGCCGTGTTATGTGACAGAGAAGCGTCACATGTACAGCACTATGTCTGAGAATACTCTTTTGCTTTCAATCAAATGGCCATTCAGTACTTTTGTACATTTACTTGGTGGCAAACAATAATGATGGAAAAATTCACTTTTCAGTCAAAAAGACATGCAGTACTTATTTATGCAGGTCAAAAATAAAGTTTAATAATACAAATAGAATATTTATCGATTTCATACTGTTTTTATGGTCAGAACAGTGTTTTTCTGTTAAATATATTTTCCCATCGCTATTGTTCATTATTGTTCTTGTTTATAAATCATACAAAGGTCTTTAACACTAAAGGCAGTACGAAACCTGTAAATATTTTATTTGTGCTATTGACCTGCATTCTACTGCATGTACTGCATGGCTGTTGGATCGAAATGGAATTAATGTACTGTATATTTTCCCATCATTATTATTTGCCACCAAATAATTAACAATAAATGGCGATATGATTGAAAACCAGTGTGTGGTCTCTGACTTTTGCGCAGCACAAGATACAGATAAACCTCGGTTTGGGTGTGATGTGTTGCTGAGCCACTCTGTTTGGCGGAGATGCACTGAAAGAGAGTGCAACAAAAAAGGATAAAGTGGCAACAAAAAAGGATAAAGTATGGCTTGTGGATTGATTAATCAGATTTTAACACATTCAGTGGTCATTAGCCCTGCCCCCCTTCCCAGCCCAGCCAGGACAGTGCAAATTCCATTAAGTGACCAGCAGCTGTCCAGCGACAGATGCCTCGCCAGTCCTGGTCCTCTCTTCCTGCTCCCTGGAGGCATGGGGGTCATTTTGAAAGGGGTGGGGTGGGGTGTCCAAATCCAATACAGTCCTGTGGAGGAGAAGTGATGATGCTCTCAGAGCAGCCCCATCAAATGAGCATCTGCCTCCTTCTCATGCTTGAGCAGACATTACTGCAGGTTTGTAAAAGCTTCTCTGTTGCTCTGCGCTCACGTCATAAGCATTAAAGTATGATTTCTATGAGCATAAATATGAGCATGATTTATAATGGATAAGAATTATACATTGATAAGTGTATATTTTAGTGTACTACCTCACGTCTGCTCTCAGACGTCTATGAGCACAGTTTCAGAAAGGGAGAATGTCCTTTTAGGATATTTTTTTATTCGCCATCATTTTAATAGTGCTTTTTCAGATTTCTTTTCAAATTTAACTGCATTCTAAAAGTCATGCCCTAGAGTTTAATTCATTCTAGTTAATTCAGATCATCCCATTGTCAGGTCTCCTATACTGAGCATCTCTCCAACTGAATATTTATGTCTTTGCAAACAAGTTTTTCTTGTGATGTTTTTACTGTGATCTTATGTCTTCTTCTTCTTCTTCTTCTTCTTCTTCTTCTTCTTTTTCTTCTTGTGTTAATCTGTGTTTTTAAATTAGATTTTTTTTTTTGGCACCAAAAGTCATGTACTGGAGCTTGGCTGCAGCAAGCAGGCAGTTAAAGATTTGAGCAGGGTCAGACGACTGGAGGTGTAGGAGGGGGTGGAAGGGATCAGGGAGGGAAGGCGTGTTCTGAACATGGGGCGCGTGGCGAGTGAGCAGGTGGATGACGGGCAGCTGAGGAGTGGTGAAGGGAGGGGGCCACATCCATTTTGGAGGACTCTTGGGGTTCAAAGGGACCCTGGAAAAAAAGGAAAAAAAAAAAAGAGAGAATAAGGCAGCCCCATCTGGAAGGGTGGTGGGGGCTGGGGTGTGAAAGGGATCTGGAGGGTGGTGTCTGACACTCTCTCTTTTGTTCTTTGGTGATGCAGCAGGGATGGAGGGGGGTACTCTCCTGCCTGTATGGGGCGGGGGAGGGGCAGCGGAACAATAGTGCTGGCCGAGGAATCGAAAGCCTTGCCTTCGCTACAGAGAAGAGAATAAGAGAGGACAGGAGAGACAGGAGGAAAGCTTTGGAGAAAGAAAAGAAAGGACATTATATATGCTATCTGCATATACTGAGCCAGGTACACAAGGCTTTTATACAGGAGTAATGTGTGCCTGACATGTGACAGCAGGCTTTACAGAGGATACATACCACACATATAAGGATATCTGTGCCTGTGATTAACATTATTATTATTTCTCTCATATAGTGTGTTAAAACACCATGGCTATAAATACCTGGTTTTTATAGAGCTGCAATGCGGTTATTTCCCTACTGTAAAAGCCGCAATAAGAATCCATTAATCTCTGATACAGTCCCTTCCTGGTTGAGTACAGTGGCCATCCGTCAAATCACAAGCCCTGATACATTCTACTATGAAAAATATGAACATAACATGAATCTCAATAAGCTGATGGCAAAAATCATGGCACCAGAATGGAGAGTGTGGCGCAGATGTAATGGGATTTATTCCCTTCTCTTTTTTTTTTTGTGAGAAATGCTGAGGTCTTTTACGTTAGGTTGTGCTGCATGGCATTTGGGGGGGGGGGGGGAGAAGAGGTGGAGAGGAGAAATATTCATTTATCTTCATTAGAGTGTGCTCTGGACAAGACTTCAACCTGCAGGGAGGGAGACAAAATACATGAAAAATCCTCCCCAAAAAATGGAAGGTTTCTTTCTTTCTCTCTCTACCTCTCTGTCTCCCTCCTTCCAGCAGAGCAGACACTCTCAGACATACTAATAGCACCCAGGCGAGGCTATCACAATGCTACACACACACACACACACACACACACACACACACATTCCTTCAGGCCAGTGTAGGTGTGGACTACCTGCAGCAGCACTAGCAGCTCTCCGTGGTGCTGAATAAATGGGCTACATGGAGAGGTTTGTCAGTGCTCTGTGCTCATACACCACCAAGTGGTGGGGGGAAGGGACCCAATTACAGCAAGGAGAGAAAGAAGAGAAGGAGGGTTTCACTCTCATCTTACAAATGGGTGTTTCCTGAACATCTATGGGTTAAAAAGGGGAATGAGATTTTAAAAAAACTACAGTATTCTTGCTGAAGCAATAATATTAACTAGATAACTCTTTATTCAAAGTGTACCTTCACAGTGCCTTTATAACACATTCATAATCATTGCATAAATATTTTATAAAGCAATGCTAAAATATTTATGAAAGGCTTATATCAGAATGTCTGAGATGATATTGGAGAGTTTACTGATACTGAGAAATATTGTAACATTGTGTCGTTACTGTCATTTTTTTAAAATCTATATATCTAAGTAGATATAAAGAAATAGTAGAAATGCTATCTGGAATGATTTTAATGACCTCAAAGTAACTAAAGTGTTAATCAACTGTATATTTATGACATTCTTATGAAGCACTATGTTTTCTACAACTTTGTCATGAATGTGTTATTAGTAAAAAAAAAAAAAAAAAAAAGTTAATAACTTCAAAGTTATGGATAAAAAAGAAACTACAGTGTATCTCAATCGTTCAGCTCATAATGCTAGTTGATGGTTGTTGTTTTCTCTTCTACGTCAAGAGAAAACTGCATAAAATCTCAAATATCATCTTCCATGTTTTGACACAACCCTTTCATAACTTCTTGAGCATTGCTTTACAATAGCTATGCAGTGCTTATAAATGTGCTATAAAGGTGCTATGTGTGTGTCCATCAAATAAAACGTTACCAAATATTTGATTGACGTCATTTGACCCATGCATTTCTCCCTTTGTTTATATTAGTGGATCTGATACTGTGAAGGAAGGATTATTAATCATGTTGTTAAATGGGAATCCCTGAGATCTTTACATGTGAAATCTGGACAATAAACAGGACAATAGGTGGAGTGGCAGAATCATGCCGGGACACCGCCTTTTCAGGCTCAAACACTTTCGGTGTACATCGCCCCCTGGTGGCTGTATACTATTACCTAACTCCCAGGCTCCCAACCCTGGTCCTGGTGAAGCCCCTGTGCTGCACGGTGTAGTGTCTTTCCTGCTTTAACACACCCACTTCAACTCAGAAAGGGCTGTTGATTAGCTGATTAGCTGAATCAGGTGTGTTAGAGTAGGGAAAACACTACAATGTGCAGGACAGGGGTACTCCAGGACAAGGGTTGGGAACATGTGACCTAAATAATTCTGTAATTCACCAACTTTTTTTTTTTTTTTTTTTGTGACTATAGACAATAAATTGTACCCTAACAATAAATCATTCCATGGTACACGAGCTGCCCTGAGTACTTCTTAACATGACATCCATCCTTTCCAGATGTTTTCAAACAGAATATGAGTTTTAGACAATCCTTTGCATTAGGTGCTAACATCTGATATAAAGAGAAGCTAGCAACTACAGCAATATTTTCAATATTTTCAGTTTTATTCATTTTGCCGACAATTAACGCAATTTCAGTTGATCTTGAGAGCACTAATATAGTATATTGCAATTAATTCTATCAACAAAACACATTTGCAAAATAAAATAAAACATGTCAGTTGTATGAAATTAATAATAATTGATGTAATTAAAACTGATTGAAATGCAGTACTGTGCAATAGTCTTAGACATCCTAACTTCTTGTAACACAAATTTGCAGGCTTTCCAAACATTACTCTTTCAACAAATATGACAGTAAAGAAAGTAACATATTACATAACAGATTGCTTTTCAGACAAAAAAAAAAAACATAATAAAGGCTGTCAGGAATTAGCTGAAAAAACAGAAGCAATTGCGACAGTCAGAGTCTCCAGAAGAACTGGGGCAGATTCTCCAAGATACTCAGTAAAACTAATTCCCTTATAAAACTGCACAAAATGTACCTGAGACTCCTGGTGTATTTTTATTTATTTACTGTCTGCTGTGCTTTATAAGAGATTTTTTTTATGCAGAAAAGTATAATTTTCTTTACAGCATTCTCTACAGCACGTATTTACTTTACAGCATTTCTTCACATGTCCAATAGTGTTGCACAGTACTGTATATAGGCTACATATAAAATGATTCCTTCCCAGTGCACAGTAGATATTTCTGAACCTTAAGGCCCTTAACATAATACTGATGGTACTATATATGCTAGAAACTGGTCAATGACTACTAAAATGGTAGTAAATGAGTGGGTGGATTCAGGTAAAGTGGGACAAATAACTTGTACAAACAATTTAAACAATGTTATATGTGAAAGCCAAAAGCCAATTATTGTACTTGAATTATTGCTACGCTACTCTTTATGGAACAATCATTTTGGATTGGTCTGCCATCATTAGAGAGGCGTAATCGATCCTTCAATGACAAAATTACTTTTAAAACAAAAGGCAGTTAATTGAGCTGACAATATACAGCAAAATGGTACCGGCTTAGTATTAGCTGCAGTATTAAAGGATCTACAGGATGCTAAAATGTTTCTGACTAAAACTGACAACTGACATTACAAAAGTAATTGTATACTATAAATAAATGCAAGAATAATGCGTACATGGAACCTACACATTTGTTGACTATAGTTGTAGTGGTTCATGTAAGTGGTATCAGTTACAGTAGGTGAGTCAGATGAAATGGAAGTGTCCTGACATTTACATTTGTGTGATTTGATTGTGCCTCCTTGCCTGTGCCTGTGTCGCGTTACCTGAGCCAGTGGTCTGATGGGGTGTGTTTTATAAACAACTTAAACCTATTATTAGCCTGCAATTTATTGTATTTTTTTTTTCAGGATATAAGTATTCCTTATGACTGCAACTAGACTTAATGATATGGTTGATGATACTTATTGACATAGCAGACATGGCACCAATCCGTTATCAGTATCGGGCCAATACCAGAAAAAAAAATGGTGGATCGGATATTGGATAAAACATTGGATATCGGATCCTGTAACAAATGGCAAAAGCTGGAATTGGATTTGGAAAATAAATTTTTTGGAAGTAGAAATATTTACATATAAAGAGAGTCTTTTTTTTTTGTTAGGATTTATTTTATTATATTTAGATTTTACACTTTATTGTATTTGTTATATTGACAGTATAAGTGATTTCAGTATAAGTGCTTAAAAAAACATTTCAAAGCTTAGTAGGTTTTAAAGAATACAGTACAGGGATGACTATCAGTATGGGCTAATAAATAAAGTTTCAGTATCGGTATCAGAAAAGGAAAAGTGGTATTTTGTCATCTCTAATATACAGTCCCCTCTGAACGTATTGTAACTGCAAGGCCAAATCTTTTGTTTGTGCTATACACTGACATTTGTGTTTTATGGGCAAAAGTTGAATATGAGGTAGATAGATCAGAATTTCAGCTTTCATTTCCTGATATGTACATCCAGATGTGTTAAACAGCTTAGAACATGGCACCTTTTGTTTGAACCCACCCATTTTTTCAAGTGATCAGAAATATTGGAACAGGTGACTGACAGGTGTTTCCTGTTGCCCAGATGTGCTCTGTTAGACTGATTGTTTAAGCAATTAATAGCTCTGAATGTCTACTCTTGGTTTGAGCCCTGGGTTTTGCCTATGAAGACTGCATTTGTTAAAAAAAGGATAAACCAGCATGAAGACCAGAGAGCTGTCTGTAGGAGAAAAGCAAGCCATTCTGAAGGTGAGAAAAGAG
>CM075025.1:17370620-17388460 GCA_037576675.1 Pangasius sanitwongsei | reverse complement strand
GCTCTATTATTAGTGCCACTGACCGCGCAGGGGGAGTACACAGAGGAGTACACAGAGGAGTATAGTGTGGAGTATAGAGTAAAATATAGTGGAGTATATTGGAGTACAGAGAGGAATATTGTGTGGAGTATAGACTAAACGTATTGGAGTACAGTGTGGAGTATATTGGAGTATAGTGTGGAGTATATTGGAGTACAGGGTGGCATATAGAGTAAAAGTATTGGAGTATAGTGTGGAGTATATTGGAGTATAGTGTGGAGTATATTGGAGTACAGGGTGGCATACAGAGTAAAAGTATTGGAGTATAGTGTGGAGTATATTGGAGTATGGTGTGGAGTATATTGGAGTATGGTGTGGAGTATATTGGAGTATGGTGTGGAGTATATTGGATTATAGTGTGGAGTATATTGGAGTATAGTGTGGAGTATATTGGATTATAGTGTGGAGTATATTGGAGTACAGGGTGGCATATAGAGTAAAGGTTTTGGAGTATAGTGTGGAGTATATTGGAGTATAGTGTGGAGTATATTGGATTATAGTGTGGAGTATATTGGAGTACAGGGTGGCATATAGAGTAAAAGTTTTGGAGTATAGTGTGGAGTATATTGGAGTATGGTGTGGAGTATAGTGGAGTATATTGGAGTATGGTGTGGAGTATATTGGATTATAGTGTGGAGTATATTGGATTATAGTGTGGAGTATATTGGAGTATAGTGTGGAGTATATTGGAGTACAGGGTGGCGTATAGAGTAAAGGTTTTGGAGTATAGTGTGGAGTGTCTGGGAAAGTTGTGGAGCGGTGTGGTCAGAGCAGCTACGCGGAGTGAAATCTCGGCATATGCAAGTAATTTATTAGAAAATTGATGTCTAAAAGCTGTTGATGATTTTATTCCTGTTGCTTTGTGTTAAACAGGCCAGTGTTATCTCCTCCACACTTCCCACACATCAAGTTTCATTTAGTCACAGCGTTATGACTCTGTTATTGTCACTCCTGACTCAGAACAAGGAAAGCTGAGTTCTGCTTTTACATGATTGAGATGAATTTCTCTTTCATTTTCGGCTGTAATGTGTATGGGAATCTCCCATCCTGTTCTTTACTGCAGACCTTGTTTTGTCTAAGTGCATCATTAAGCAGGACTCAGGGAGTGAGAGATTTCTTTCAGCTTCTCTTCTGAGCCTTTTATTTCGTCTGTATTGCAGCGGAGCAGGAGCCTGATAAGAGATTTACATCACATCTCACCGCATGCAGGTGAAAAGGAATATCACTGACATCTCGGAATGTGACCTGGAACATCATTCCTGCTTCACTTGTGCCTTTACGCTTTACATGTAGCTGAAGAATGTCAGATCAGTGTTTGGTAGATGTTCAGGTTAACATCAAACTTCACTGTAATTGGCTTTGCTGTTTTTGTCACTTTGTGTGGTTTTTTTTTTTCCCCTGTGAGGCTGAGTTCATTGTTTGAGTTCAGGATACAGGAAAAGGGTGTGCGGTTGTTGAATCTAGAGGAGACAAAGTTTCCTTTTTCCTCTTTAAGTAGTCAATGGATTTCCACTGACCATGCAACACTCCTGCGTTCATGTTATATGCTTAAAGCATTTCTATATCTGTTTTTAAACACTTATGTTTGTAAGGATTTCAACAAGTAAGTAAGGTATTAAGTTTCATACTAATGAGGCCATAAATCCATCCACACACTGTTCCACTACACCATATCCATTTTTTGTACCTTTTGTGCAGCAGTGGCACATGAGTCAGAGTCGCTGCCTCACAGCTCCGGGCTCCTCGCTTAGACCCTGAGCATATGTATATGTATATATGTGTGTGTGTGTGTGTGTGTGTGTATATGTGTGTGTGTATATATATATATATATATAATCAGGAAACCATGTTGATCATCCATAGTCAGTTTAATGATTTCTCACACCTCACATGACTAGGCCCCAGCACCATATTGTGATTGTTTTCTTGCTCTGCGAACTGTATTCCAGCCAGAGTTTCATTAGCTCAGGAAATCAGTTGCTGGCCAGCCGGAGTGGTGTGACCCCTGGGAGAGTTCCTTCATCCGGTCCACAGGGGTGCGTTGCATTGAATGATTCCAAAACCTGTGAAAGTTTTGGTAATTGTGTGGTGAAGAGGCGCTGTCTAACTGAAGGGAGAGCGTAATGGACTGCTTTGTTTACGGGGGTGTGTACTTTGTTGCTATATACAATGAGCAGCATGCATATGGAGAGAAAGAATGACAAAGGGGTGGGGGGGTCTTGAGCTCTGGCAGCTGTGTGTGTGAGTGTGAGTGTGTGAGCCAGTCTGTGAAGGAGCAGCTGCACACTGTCTTGGACAGCATGAGGAGGACGTTGGGGCACTGGGGCTGTGTTGGGCCATAAAGGGGCAGAGTTTTGGCATCATGTCTGTTGTCTCTTAGACCTCCAAACACCCCAAATCCCCACTGCTGTGATGTTTTAAAATGATTGCGCCTATTTGTTTAGACTAAGACTATGGTAGCATAATTGTTTAAGCTGTTAGAACCAAAGCGTAGACCACAGTGCTGCTGAGTTTAATCTGATTGTGTTAATTCATTTTCTAAAACAGAAGCTCAGGCTGCAAGATAAATTACAGGTTTAGGCCTGTGTTAATGTCCTTGTTCTAAAACATTATCATTTCTACCGTAACAACTTGCTGAAAGAGTTGTATGGCAGAAGCTCCACATAAACAAAATAAAAAATTGCTTGTAATTGTTAATATGGTGCATTTTCTGTGAGGAGGAGTTCATTTAGCATTTTTGGAAGGAGTCTCCAGTGTCAGTAGTTTATAACAGAGGTAAGGCTGTTTCTTTAAGTTTTCAAGTCTTCAGGACAGATGACTTTGTGATTTTTGGTAATATGATAAGCAAATTGCTGTGATATAATAGGAATAAAAACTGCTGTCATGCTGTTATAGGAAAATAAGTAGCTTTGGGCTGATAACATCACTTCCTGAAGTGTTTTATTCCTGACAAGATGAATACTTGACCCAAATATAATATCACACTCTCTCTCCCTCTCTCCTTCTCTCTCTCTCTCCCTCTCTCTCTCTCCCTCTCTCTCTCTCAGGACGGTAGCTGCAGAGGTCAGGAAACAGGTATCTCGGGAGTATGGCTCCCCTCAGCTCTCCAAAAAACGAAGTGGAGCCCATCAGTCGGTGAGTAATAGCACTTTTATACCGAACAGTGCAGCACAGACAAGTGCGTGTGTCAAGATCCCATCACATAATCTTTAGTGAAAATACAGAGAAGTTTGAGTGCAAATTCTGGGGCTGAATTTCATATGTCATAATACACTATAGGGCACTAGGTTGGGTGTATAGCTTCAACCTGTTATTACCCAATATAGAGCATAAACAAAGGGAATAATTAGATTAAATAGCACCAAGAAAACATCACCTTAGATAAATATTACACCTGAAACCTTAAGTTGTATGATAAAATTGGGATATTGCCTGCCTGTCAGAAAAAGGACATCTAAAAAGTAAAAACATCACTACACTACTGAATTATTCCTCTAGTAAAGCCATTCCAGCCAGAGAGATTATAAAGGTGATTGTTTGAAAATCATCTGAACAGTATTTTAGCTCTCCCTGTATGTCCCGGCTCAGCTTGCAGGGCAGCTAGGGACTTAAATTCAACACGGATTCTTAGGCTCTGTCCATACAGATACGGACAATACTAAAAAAACAGCTTTTTCTTCTCTGAACTTTGGCATCCCAGCCACAAGGAAATGACATTTTTATACTGAAAATGAAGTTTTTCTAAATTTTAAACCCTGTTTTCAGTGTTTTTGTGTGGAATGGGGTGAACAATATGACAAAAATATCATATCACAATTCAGGAAAGCACTTTTACGGTACATGGTGTGTATCACGATATGAAGGTTCACAAACTCACAGCAACACTGTAATGTAATGTATTTTTATTCATATATCTTATAAACATTTTATTTATTTAGTAAAAATGTAACACTGAAATAGAGAGAAAACCTTGAAAAATATTTCAAACATATTAAAGTCTGCTTCCAGTTAATTTGTAATTTATATATGTGTGTATATATATGTATATGTGTGTATATTTATGTGTGTGTGTGTGTGTGTGTGTGTGTGTGTGTATATGTGTGTGTATATATATATATATATATATACACACACACACACACACACACACGTACAGACACACACACACACATACATACAGACAGAGACAGACACAATTATATATATTATATATTATGTAATACATTTAATAAAGAAGATAAAAAGTGTATTGTGAAATCATTTATCACAGTATAGGTATTATATGCCCAACCCTAATGTGAATGTTTTTGAAAACACTGGTGTCACTGTGACAGACTGTCTATGTCCACTTGGTTTAGTGTGTTACGAATGTGCTAGGACTCATAATCACGGTTTGGAGAAGACCCGAGAGAACACTTTGTATTCATGTGTAACCTTTAGCACGATAAATCAATTATGGAAGATGTTGACCATGTTGGAGTTTCCTCTTCTCTACCACTCAACATGCAGCTTTTAATGTTCTTTTCGAGTTGTTCTGTCTATCACCACCTAATCGGCTGGCCTGCTTCTGTGAACGTTTTCAAAAATAACAATAAAATGCATGCTGGCTGTACATTTGCAGTCATGCAGTGATTTTATGATGGACTTTAATGCTTTACATTTGCTTTGCATATTTTGCCCACAGTTATGTTTCTCACTGCTGGTATTTAGGTTAACATTAACAAACTCCTTTTCATGCCGGAATTGTTCAATTAAAGCAACTCATCAGTAAGCTCAAATAAATCATGGCTTCACAATCGCTAATCTGAATACATAGAGTGTAATGTAATGGTGTTGTAGAACCAGTTTAGTGCACCACATGTCCTCCACTTGAAATGTAATGACAGAAAAAAAGTGTAACACCAATATGCGTCTGTTAGAAATCGTTTGCTATTGTTATACCACAGAGTTGTTGAATGCTTGATTCTGATTGGTCAGGAGATGTTGATTAATTTTCTATAAGACCAGTAGTTACAGCTGCAAGGCACTTATTCTAATATGTTATCACTTCTACAGTAACAGCATGCACAGGGATTTATACGGCGGATGCTCCATATGAGCAGATGAACAGAAAAAACGGTGTGATTGTTGATATGATGAAGTTTTCTGGAGAAGAGAATTTTGAATTTTGTGTATCGTTACATCTCTAGTAGATAGTAAAAAACTAGGAAGTGGTTTCTTAAAGATCTTAACCTGCTCTCGAGCACAAAAATCTTGTGAAAATTTCAGTTGTGTTTTAAACAGTGTAACTTGGCTTGAAAGCCCAAGTGTCCATATACCTGCCTATATTTTGGTATGTGTGCTGAGTTTTTTTGGCACACGAGGTTGTGGAATATCAGGATTATTCCGGGATGAACGGACGCTCTAAAAGCATTACCATGATATAAGGATATAGCTTGAATCATTGCGTAATCTTGTGGTGTTTTGCCTTATTCACTTTACAACTTAACAGTAAACTTTCACGTTGGAGTGATTTTACTTCCCATGAAAGCAGGCCATAAGATTTATGAAATGAAGTAGAAGAGGGAAGTGGTAATTATTACAAACCATAATCGTTTTCACTTCTGCCCACACCACTTGCACTACCTCCTCATAGTAAATTTGTTGTAGATTTCAGATTCAAAATTGTGTGTGTGTTTTTGTGTGCGTTAGGTGCCCCTTACGGAAGTGGTGGAGCCGGTCGACTATGAGGAGTATGTGAGCAGTCATGCTCCCATCCCTGAGCCTGGGCCTCTCAGACAGCTCCTGGAGTTCCCCTCTGACGACCTGGAGCTCATACTGCAGGAGAGGGAGTGCACCACTCTGGAACCAGCCCTGCCTGAGGAAGAGTGAGCCCTTTAATATTCACACAGGCCCACATGCACATGTGTATACAGAAGTGTAAATGTAATTAGGTCAGCTGCTCATTGTGGATGAGACTTCCTGCTTGCTTATAACTGCATTCAGTAGGTTATTATTAGCGCTCGTAATAGCTGTGTTTGACGCCGAGTTATTTTGTGTCTGCAGTACACTGGATCCGAGAGTGAGAGATGCACTTGGGGTCTACACTGATGACTGGCTCATTATCCAGAGAAAGTGAGTGGAATGTTGATTTATTAATTAAATGTGGGAGAAAAGTGAATAATGCTGCATTCCAGTAACCTCAGGGAAGTCACAACTCGGAATCGTGTCATTTTTCGACCTCCATGCATTCGAGCTACAAAGCGGGGAGAAACATTGCTGCCTCCGTGTTTGTCGTTTGTTAGCAACAAGCTAGCCAGCTAACTGTGATGAGTGACGTATATTTTCCTCCTCAGAACAGTGAACTGTAGAGTCAGTGTTACAGATTTAACAAGTGAATGTGTCTGTGTGTTGGTTTATCTAAAGCACTTGTATATACAGTATAACTCACTTAAAGGTAAGAGGTGTTACTGTGTTTGCTGTTCATGCTGTGAGCGGCCATGTTGATTTCATGTAACTTGCTGAACTCGGGGTTGAAGAGACCATTCCTAGTTCCTGAAACTAACCTAACTAAACTTAGTTCCAAAGAAAAGACGTTTTCTTTGTCTTTTTTTCCTAGATGGACGTTGGAAATTACAAGTTACAGCCTTTAATTGAAGGAAGCATAAAGATCAGTAATAACCTATTGTATGTTCTCATTTCACAGGTGGACAAATGATAAATTTATTAGCTAGCGTAGTGGAATTTCTGGTGTTTCCCAGCCCCATGTTTTGTTTGCCCACAAACCTAAAAAGTGATATTATTAAGTGCAATAATACAATGCGTTCCCGGGGGACGGAAAGACTGTGTAGGTGTAAGTTTGGACTATGAGCTGTAGTGTTCTCTCCCCACGTCGCAAGTAAAATGATTATTTTAGGTTGGCTAGTGTCTTTATTTTTTCTGTCATCGATGCAAGATAGTAAAAAACGTTATTCTGTCAAACAGAGCGCATCTCGTCTGACGTCCAGTTACAGCACCAGTGTGTGTCACACCACAGTGAAGTGCATTTTACCTTTTAACATACAGACCAAAGGAAAACTTTTGTTTTGCAAAACTCAGTAGGAAGGTTCATTTCTTTCTCTGGTTTTTGAAACTGCTTGTCTGCTGGGCAGCTAAGAATAAAAAAATAAGTAATAACCCTGAGACGAAATCTGCTTGTCCCTGGAGCACAGCTAATCATTTGTTCACTCCTGCACGTATATCTTGAGTCTTTTTGTTTTTCAGAAAACTAGACTTTTTAAGAATTAGAGTGTTAAATAAGGAATAACACACGACAGATCATACGGTTGTACAACAATAATCCATGCTGGGGTGGTGTGATGCAGCACCACACAAAGCGGAGTGCCCTTCCCACTTTACTGTTATTGTGTGTTATTCTGCTTATACCACAACAATTTGACAACAATTACAGTGTTTAATTTATTAATGAAGCTGCTCTGTCCTGAAGACTTTCCCATTCAGGGAAACGTGCAAAGGACCGTGACAAAGCGCTGACACTCAAGACTTCTTCCTTAAACGTTTCCTTACAAGAGCATCACCACATCAACGATTATACGTTTTACTTTGTTAAATAACACGTTTTAAAATCTGTTTAAAAAAAAAAAATGATTAGTGTTAGATTATGTGCAGTGTCCACCATACAAGTCCCTGTGTGTGAGCTGTTACTGTAGAAACTTTAACGTATTAGAACAAGCACATGAATATAAACCTGTCGTTGATGTTAGAGTCGGAGCTACTGTCCAAGCCGTGCGGGTATACAGAAATAATGCACGCCTCCTGAGATTCAAGAATTCAACCGCATTGTGGTTTAAAGTACTTTAAACTGAATGTCTGTGTATAATAATGGTTACAACTTTTTTTCTAATCTTTTTGTCTTAGATACCAGTGCTACAGTACCATACAGAGTCCTCACAACACTGAGCGGCGAAGGGAGAAGCGGAGAGGCCTGGTTAAACAGACGTTTGAACTGGATGAAGCTGCAGCCATTGACCGCTCAGATGACCAGGTAAGATGGGAGGCTGTGAGTGAAACCTTTGCTGTGAAGGCTGATCTTGCAGCCCTTTATTGTCTTTAATAGTGACTGTAGGAAGTGTTCGTTACCATACATGTAGTGAACATATTCCAGTTTATTTCTATGGTGGTTTTTTTTAGCTAGTGCAGTATGATAGTGTTGCTCATTCACAGCAGCAGAGTGAACTCGCTCGTGCTGTAGACTTGTGTGCGTGGGCGACTTCATTGGAGTAGAACACACACACACACACACACGAAAACGAGGTGTGTTTATACTGAGATCATGTGATACTTTAATTGCACACAGTTCAAGCTGTTTCACTAATTATGTGGCTTCTGATAGCATCTGGTTGCACCAGAATTAATTTAAGGGTTTTGCAGCATTGGGGTGAATTAATACTTATTCAATCACAACCTTTACATTTTTTTGTTTCTAAATAATAATTAACAATATTGATTTTTATTGTCAGTGTTATTGGGTCTTTTGTGTAGATTCATAACATAAAATCCCAATTAAGTTTGTTTCAGTCCCAGGTAACACTACAAAATATCAGAAGGTTCAAAGGAGGGTGAATACTTATGCAAGCCGTTGTATAGGGGTTGTACAAGGCTTTCTGTCGTAATTTAGACAGAGTTCAGGAAGATAGATAGAGCAACCTTCCCCCATGGCATGTTAGTAGGAGCTCTATCATCTAATCTTGTCTCGTCTCATTTTTCTCACTGAAATGGAGAATGTTTGACTTAGCTAATATTATACATGTTTATAGTCAACACTGGTTAACTATATTTCTTATGGATGCCACAGAAAATTTTTTGGCTGAAAATATTCAGAAATGGCGGAATTGTTTCAAGGAACCGGTGGGAACTGGATTAAATATGCAAGCAGATCACCAGCATTAGGTTTCTCTCCTCAATAGGCCTAAAGGATTTCAGCCTGTCAGACCATCGAGTTTTACCTCTCGGCTAGCTAAACTTAAATCTGAATTGTATGTAATATTTCCAATTTGTCATTAAAATGTATAAAATAATTGATGCTCCAGACTGCAGGTGTCCTGACTTGGTAACTGTCTGGTTCTTCATTTGGATACTAAACTGATAACACATTCTTCTATTTTAACTTGTCTTAATGAATTGAGAGTTTAAAGAGTCACTCAACCGATCACAAGGTGTGATCATCTGTGTCTATAGGATGACCTTAAGAGGAGGTCACTGTCTCTGGATGACACGCCGCGGGGCAGCTGGGCCTCCAGTATCTTTGACCTGAAGAACTCCTCTGCAGATGCCCTGCTGCCTTCTCTGCTGGAGCGCACAGCTGCTGAGGACATGGACCACCGCAACGCAGAGAACCGCCAGCACGGGCGCCACCCTGACTTACTGGGGCTTTACCCAGCACCCGATGAGGTCTGAACACTAGTGAACAGTATGTACAGTTACAAGAAAAAGTTTGTGAGCCCTTTGAAATGACCTGGATTTCCGTATTATTACTCGGCCTGGTCTTAATCTAAGTCATAATAATAGACCCCTTCATGAAAAATAGATGGTTGCAAAAAGCCCTGGGTGGCCTAGCAACCTGACTCTACTCGGTTATAATCTGACTGAAGAATCTATCAAGAATTTTATTTAGAAATCAGATTGATATTAGCTAAAATGTTACTCGCTTATTATTTCGGATTATCACTAAAGACAGGGAGCGCTATTCAACTTAACATACACTTACAATCTCTGGAAGATCTTTATGGCTTGGTGTCCTGTCAGTGGCTAAATGATGCTAAGCAGCGATCTAGCCTGCGATGACATATCTCACAGAAATATCAAAACGTTTATGCTAGAGAGAAACTGAAGAGCTCTTGATGATTACAACTTTGTTGTTTGTGTGCACGTTCAAGATGTCATGTTTCACAATTTACAGCATAGAGAATGTCGTCGTGGCACTGAAAGCAGAATCTGTAAAAACTCAGTTGTAAGCTGAAGAAAGTTTTATCTAGCTAAACATTTCCATCATGTGCAACACCTCAGTAAAAATATGACCTAGATATCTAGCACCAGCTTCTTGATATAGATTTTATGCGCGCTACATGCATGTAGGTTTGTTAAAGCAATATAAATTAGGCATGTTAGCTAACTAGCAAGCTAAGCCTGTTAAATTCTTAGTTAGCAAGCCAACTTCACTTATATGATGTTAGCTAATTAGCTGAGATGAAATGGACACTCCGCAGAGACAGAGCTCCTCGAACCAATTATTCCTCCTAGCTGCCTGTAAACACAACCGTCTTCTGTTGGCTTGGAAACGTGTCCGATTCTGTCCGGCTTTGTTCCTCGCCAATCATCTATCTAATAAGTTTTTTTTTTTGTTGTTTTTTTTTTTTTTTTATTTTCTTGTCTAGAATATTACTGTAGCCCTTCATTGCCCACTTCACTGCTGGTGCCTCTTTATATCTGTGTACATAGCCCTCTGGTGCCTGTGTCAATGTTGCCATGGCACTGTCACCATGGAGCTTGCTTTCTCATGTCATGTGTGTGTTTGTGTGTCTGTGTGGCAGGATGAGGCTGTGGAGAGGTGCTCGGTCCCTGAGGTACCCAAAGAACATACAGGCCAGAGAATCATGGTCAAGTGTTTATCTCTCAAGTGAGTTCAGTGTGCTCGATTTAATCAAAACACTCCACATGCCTTTATTTATATCAGACATGTACACTCACTGTCCACTTTAATAGGAACACCTGTACGTCTGCTCATTTATGCAGTTATCCAATCAGCCAATCATGTGGCAGCAGCACAATGCATAAAAACCTGCACATACAGGTGAAGAGCTTCAGTTAATGTTCACATCAAACATCAGAATTGGGGAAAAAAGTGTGATCTCTGTGACTTTAACTGTGGCCTGTTTGTTGGTACCAGATGGGCTGGTTTGAGTGTTTCAGAAACTGCTGATCTCCTGGCATTTTCACACACAGCAGTCTCTAGAGTTTACACAGAATGGTGCAAAAAACAAAAAAACATCCTGTGAGTGGAGAGTCTGCAGGCTGAAACACTTTATTGATTAGAAAGATTAGAGGAGAATGACCAGACTTGAGCTGAGCTGACAGGAAGTCTGTAGTAACTCAAATAAGCACTCTGTACCACTGTGGTGAGCAGAAAAGCATCTCAGAAGACATCAAAGCATGAGGTGGATGGGCTACTCTAGAGACTGCTGTGTGTGAAAATCCCAGGAGATCAGCAGTTTCTGAAACACTCAAACCAGCCCATCTGGTACCAACACCCAGGCCACAGTTAGTCACAGAGATCACACTTTTTCCCCATTCTGATGGTAGATGTGAACATTAACTGAAGCTCTTGGCCTGTATCTCCATGTTTTTATGCATTGTGCTGCATATCGTATATCGTTTTTACTTGGACATGATGCAAGTTTCCCTCGTGGTGTGATGGACTTTGCTGTGTTGCCCCTCTAGGTTTGAAATAGAAATTGAACCAATATTTGGGACACTGGCCCTGTATGATGTGAAGGAAAAGAAAAAGGTACAAATGTTGTGTATAGTACTTTTTGTTGCTGTATTTTGCTTATTGTTTTACATTTGTCCTCGGAGTAGTTGATTCGTTTCAAAATAGTTTTAATAGTTGAGTGAAACTTCTCGTGGTAACTCTGTATTTCAATGTCCTTTCCAATCTGGTTCATCTGGTCCTAGATTTCAGAGAACTTTCATTTTGACCTGAACTCAGACCAAATAAAGAACATGCTACGCCCCCACAACCCCCACACTGCTATCTCCACCCTCGCCCGCTCTGCCATCTTTTCCATCACAGACCCCTCTCCTGACATCTTCCTGGTTATCAAGGTACGGCCACCGGGGGGAGCAACTGCTCAGAATCTCATCTTTGTTAGAGGCATAGTTAGGTTGAAATTGTGATCAATTAGAGACACATGGATCATTTTTTTCGCTTATGACAAAAGTGGTTCCTGTTCCTTTTTTTTTTTTTTGTGAGAGTAAACATGGTTTATCTGTATGTGTCTGTTTCAGCTGGAGAAGGTCCTGCAGCAGGGAGATATAGGAGAGTGCTGTGAGCCCTATATGCTCATAAAGGATTCAGATTCAGTTAAGGTAAGTATGAGTAGTCATGTGCTTTTCTGCTTGAGCGTATGTACACAATTTTATTTATTCTCGCAAGTCATCAGATGCGCTCAGCATCAGTCCTTATCATAACAGACACGGGGAGCTGCCAACGGATCCGTTTAGAGCAGGACGCCATGTCACAAGCCTTCAGATGTATGTCATGTCAAAGTGGACCTACACTCAAAATTTAAGGGCACCCATCCGATGTACCAGTGCTGCCCCTTTTCGCTTACGACACACTAGGAGACATTTATACACCAAGTCCAGGTTGAGGTGCTGTAAGATTGTGATGCTATAAGATTGTCTATGGAAAGAGGAAGAGGTAGTGGTGTCTGCAGTGGTGGGTTGTAGTGTGACAAAACGCAGTAACATTACACTGTGTAGCCTAGTTCACTTATTCCAATCATTTCTAACACATTTATGTTACACCTTTAGGAACTGGCAGCATTGTGTAAGGCGGGGGCAGAGGGGAAGCGTGTGAAGAGCCAGCACTGCATACACCAAGCATACATATCATATTTTCCAATGATTTCTCAATTACTAAACTGCTGCAATATTTGCTGTCTTTTTTTGAAATAACCAAAGTCCAGTAAACTTGGAGAGACTCACCACTAGCCTGTGAGCTCTTAGTGCTGATTTGGACTGTTGGTGGATTTTAACAGACAAACTGTCTGACTTTTCTGGCTTCTTTTCTGTGTGTCTGCATGTCTGCCTGTCTTATGGTGTGTGTGTGTGTGTGTGTGTGTGTGTGTGTGTGTGTATATGTGTAGCACAAGGAGAAACTTGAGAAACTGAGGGCCCAGGCAGAGCAGTCGTGCAGTCGTCTTGGTCGCTTCCGAATGCCCTTTGCCTGGACGGCCATCCACCTTTTCAACATCATCAGCAGCGTAGGGGGGCTGGAGCGTTCGGACTCGGACTCAGACACAGGTTATTCTCAACACTCCTACTCCCTTGTCTGCATGTTCTGCTCTGATCGTTGTGCAACACTCAGACACTGTAATTATTGGATAATTTGTTTTCTGTCATGTTAGAACAGAGTATAAGTATATATGTATCAAGTATCATACAGAGTATCAAGTATATATTATTATTTTTTAAAAGTTTTCTGTGGACTGAATAAAACACGGGCCTTGTACATGACACCTATCACACCTATCTGGTTTGTACACATTGTGCATGAACAGTTAGACACTAGCTCATTATCTTATCAGCCTAGATGCAGGTAACATTAACAGGCAACTGAATCCATCTGAAGTGTAATTGCTGATTAAATCATAAGCAGCAGGGTTACTTATGAAGAAAGAGATGAAGAAAAGCATGCACAAGTTCACCTATAGGGTCGATGTACCTACCTACACTACTACTATTACTATATTACTGAAATGTACACTATTTATGCGTACGGCAGATTTTATGTAGCTTATTTAAGCTTTCCCCTCCTACGTTCACAGAGCGCAAGGGCACATGGACCGAAAGGAAGAAGAAGGGATTCGAGCGGATGAGTGTTGGGGAGGACATGTGCAACTTGACTAACTTCCGGCCAGCCACGCTAACCGTCACCAACTTCTTTAAACAGGCCAGTCAGTTTTCCTGTACAGTTAGACAGAGTGGAAAGTCACGTATCGTATTAGAGCACAAGCACGGGTACGATGAAGATCCACTTTTGAATGAGTTGGTTCCATTAAGAATGTGCATGCTAAATATTTAAGTTCATGGCAAGTCTTATGTCTGAATGTGCACACGGAAACACGCTGCTAATGAGAGAGCTCAGAGGAGAATGGCCAGATGGGTTCCAGCTGACAGGAAGTCTATACTAACTCAAACAACCACTCTTTACAACCGTGGTGAGCAGAAAAACATCTCAGAATGCACCGAACCTATAAATATAAAGAGAATAAATTTAGATATATTTAATATAGACCACAGTACACTGCTTACTTTTAACCTTTTTTTTTTTTTTTAATCACATGGATGGGCAGGAAGATTTTGACACAACCCCAGTGTACTGTTTTTCCCCCATTGGTGTGTTTTATTGGTTTGTTGTAGGAAAGGCACACTAACTTTATTATAATATTTATAAAGATTTGCCATGAAAAATCCCCAAAACCTCATTCTTATAAAATCCCTTGGTTGGTCATCTGGCTTAAGTTGCATGCCAGGTAGATATGATCAGTTGGTATTTATCAGGCTTTGTTGTTTACACTTGTGCATATACTCTGTGTTTCTTACATTTGCTGAATCCATGTTTAATTGTGTGTATGAGATCAGTCCCAGATGTTATGCACAAGAGCAAACGTTTTCCTGTGCAGTGGTGAGAAATGGGGGAGTTTAATGTGTGTTGTAACTGCTGTGAGGTTTTGTGTTGTCCTGTAGGAAGGGGACAGGCTGAGTGATGAGGACCTGTATAAATTTTTAGCTGACATGAGAAGACCGTCCTCTGTGCTGCGCCGGCTCAGACCTGTCACAGGTATACTGCTGAGTACAGCACCAGGGGGGTTCACTAGCCATCATCTCTGTTTCGTTTACTTAGCATGTTTCTTTCAGATGCTGTTGCACACTCACTCTCTCTTTCTGCATTGCAGCTCAGTTAAAGATCGACATTTCTCCAGCACCCGAGGTTCCTCACTACTGTCTTTCTCCTGAGCTGCTCCATGTGAAGCCCTACCCTGACCTGCGTGTACGTCCCACCAAGGAGGTGCTGGAGTTCCCTGCACGCTATGTTTATACTCCTCACACCAACTATAGGTCAGTTGCTGTTCACACACATTACAATGAGATTTATGTTTGAGCCTTCACTCCCTAACCAGGTCTGAGATGTAATTTGCCCCAAGAAATTTGGGATTTGCTTATTTTAACACATTCAGCTGGCTTCATACACACAGTATTCTTTCTGTATATCACAGGGGCCCTCAATCGCAGCCAGTAACCCTCTAAGTTCTTGTGTATTTTACACTAAAATATAACATTAATATTGTATTTTGTATTGTTCTAGTTATAAAACCATTCCTGCCCCGTGCAAATATACACTAATTTATATTTTAAATAGCCTCTTTGTTTAAATAGCCTGTGTGCTGCCAGTGTCCTGTGCAAAAGCGACTTTGATTACCATGACAGAGTGCTGCACATGCTGCGATCTGAGAACCGATGGTGTGTTGCACTGCCGTCAGGGCAGCGTAGCTTAAATTGGGGATGGACCCAGTAAAACATTAAACCACAATCTGAAACAAATGTTCAAACAAATTAAAGACTGTATTTATTATAAAGTAGAAAAAATAATATAGCATATTCAGTACAACACAACAGCATTCTCAAATTTTATATATATTTTTTTCAGTATTGTTTATGAAAAAACTTTCATGTTTTGGTTGCCACCTTGGGAGTGTTAGTAAAGAGCATAGTTCCTGTTGATCACTTTCAAGTGTGACGTATGCTGGAACTAGGCTTGAGAGAGAATTTGTCCTAAACTGAAAACAGTTCTACCAGGCTACTGATCACTCATGTGCCGCTTGTAGACTGTGGAATGGAAACTTAGTCGCTCCTGCTTGCCCATCTCTGTAACTCAGCCAGCTGCTGGTTCTGGTTTTCCAGCTGCTGTTTCTGTTTCTCTGTCCAGCTCACCAGGTCATGCAGAAGGGTGTTGTGTCTCTGGGAGGTCTCCTGTCATGAAGAGATGTTTTAAAGTCATTTTAAGTAAATCGTTGATATTGTTTAAGGCTGTTTCAGTTAACATGGAAACTGAGTCTGTACAATATAACAGTATTACTGTCCCTACAGAATATTATGCTGCCATGATGCAGTGATGTTTATTGCTGATTATATTATATTAGCAGACGTGCTGAATGTTATACAGTTTGTGCAGGGGCTCTTCAAAACCATCGGATTGTGCTTGTATAAGTTATCGCTCAAAAATATACCAAATATACCATATATTCTCTCCAATAAAATGAGAGATGAGCCAGTCGACAAATGAACCTGGAATAATCTGGAGATTACATAGATCTGCAGTGAAGTGTCAAATCTGACAATTTACAGATAATCGTGATGATAAAAATCCACCTTGTTTTCTTGTCATTTTTTGAGCTAACTGTTCTGGACGATTACATTGTTTATCACAATATTTTAAAACGGAAAATTTCGATCGGGGAACAATTAATATCACACAAGCCTAGTGTAAATGCAAAAAGTTCAGGTCACTTTAATTCACGCTACCGTTTTGGGCAAGTAGTGTTCTGAAAACAACAAAGTTCAGCAGCAAGGCCTCCATGGGTCAGGGCTTGGTACAATGAACACAGAAGACCGATAGATTTGGGAAGCTGTGGCTACACACCTTCAGTGCTCTGATCCTATCAGTGGTGAATCTTTTCAAAGTTGCCTCCAGGTTGCTAATTTTGTGCTTTATCACCACCTCTTCTTGCTCTACCTTGTAGACCAGTCCTCTGGTTTGTTGAGCCTGGGCTTGTAGTACTGTCGTCTCGGCCTACAAAAAAAATGACAGCAGCTGTTCACTGTTCATGCTCTTATCCAACTAATCCTGCTGCCTGCTCCTAGCACAGTAGATGCTCTGCTATTTTTAAAGATGTTCCTCAATCCGTCTAGGCAGTGTGTGTGTGATAGTTAAACTTATTTTCTATGTTTCTGTAAGTGCCATAGTGTTGTGAGAGGCGTGTGTGTGTCCAATGGCATGTCCTCACCTGGATGACGCCGAGCCTGTCTTTTATCTGGCGCTCGGAGCGGATGGTCTGTTCTGTGTCCTGGCCCAGACGCTGCACAAGGCTCTCTGTGTCTGTAATGGCACGGGTGAGGCGTGCCAGCTTGGCCTCAGTGTTCCGATAAGCGTGGTGCAGTGACTCGCTGAGTTGCAGCACCCCATACATCAGCACATTCACTTCATCCGTTAGTGCTACCTTTGCCTCAGTCCGTGGCATCGCAGGTGAGGAAGACACCCCGCATACCCATATGCACAGGCATACCCATGTGTGCAAGTTGGTTAACATGGTGAGTGGCCTCAACGTGCTGTGGAAGGAGTTTTAGATGTGGATGTGAGATCAGCACTCACTCAGAGCTCCAGTAGGTCTCGGTTGTTTCCTGTCTCGGCGTGTCTCCTGGTGGTTAATGGTGGCCCTTACCAGCTCTTATACGCTCCATGGGGAGTGTGGAGTTGAGCCTAGGACCAATCACGCTGAGCAAATTTGTCTTTTTTTTTTTTTCTGTTTCTGTCTGTGTGTGTGTTTGACTGTGTATGTGACCTTGACTTGTGCAGTTCAGGCAAAGGTCATGCTCAGTATTGCCTAGCTGCTGTCTACCTGCCAGCAATAACTCAGTGCCATGTTTGTATAAGCACACGCCCATTCTCTAAACTGGTGTGAGGATTCATTTAATACACACGGCAGGTTTTTTCCTACATTTTGAACTTTGTTTGAGCTCGTGTTGAAAGCACACAGGGAGTTCAGTGTACGTGCTGTAATCACCTGTTCACTGTTTAATTTGGTGAAAAGTTTAAAGGTTTAAGGTCAGCCTCTTTCATATTTGTTTCATCATTTAACTTTACTTTGGGTCTTACCCAAAAAAGCACACCGACAGTTTAGTGCCCTTATACACTATATTACCAAAAGTATTCGGTCACCTGCCTTGACTCACATATGAACTTAAGTGCCATCCCATTCCTA
>CM075025.1:17343986-17365793 GCA_037576675.1 Pangasius sanitwongsei | reverse complement strand
TCACTCTCACTAACCCTCTCTAGAGTCTGGATGCGCACCTCTAATGCTGCAATCTTCTCCGTCAGAGACCTAACTAATATACACAAATAAACTAGTACTAATGACGGAGGAAGAGTGACTAAATATCCTGCACTCCACACTGAACAAGCTAAATGTTAGATGTTTAACGTACCTGAGTCGAAGATTTGTTAATATTACATGGATGCCCTTCGCTTGCTGTTTTCACAAAGAAAAAAGCGTTCTTCGAAAAAATGAAAATACGGCAGAATGGAAAATACAGCAGATGAAAATGATAGTGCAAAATTATTGATTGATAATGCATGATGCAAAGTTCTGACCAAATGTGAGCAAAATGTTCTGATCAAATGTGTTCAAATGTGAACAAAAACCAGAACGTTGCTGTATGGGTTGTAGAAGATGTATGCAAAGAGCTTTGGCTTTGAGTCCTGACTAGTCTGTGCTGAGATGTCTGAGAAACATGGTGTGTAGTTACGTTGTCAGCAGAATTGCTCTTGATAGCATCTGCTATTTTGTTTTCAGAAAAGTGCCGTCTATGTAAATTGTTCGTGATGATGTATAAATGTGCTGGTTCCAGCATTAGGTGTCTTGATATTTCACTTTTTCTGAAACAGGTCATATTTGGAAAATCCAGTTGTGCGGAGTTCTATAAAGAGGCATACACACCAGTGATCTACCATGACAAGTAAGAGCCCTTAAGAGATTACTGAAGAGGAATGAATGAAGGAATGGCGCTTTCACAATCACTCAGTTTCTCATACACCAGTATTTGCGCTTTCTTTTCCCAGGTCCCCTGAATTCTATGAGGAGGTGAAGATGAAAATTCCTGCTAACCTCACTGACAACCACCACCTGCTGTTCACCTTCTACCACATCAGTTGTCAACCCAAACAGAACACACTGCTCGAGACACCTGTGGGCTACACTGTAAGAGCTCATCCTTTTCAAGACCATCAAACCTGAATCACTTGCCTTCCCATGACCACAGATTCTAATGTATCTCTCTGCATTCACTTGGCCCCTCTGCTATGATGCTTTGTCACTCTCTGTCTGCATTTATTTGGAAAGGCCCAAAGAATGGTTTTCTCAGACATATTGGTGTACTACATATGTTATAGGTGTATAAATTTAAGCTGTTGATATGGTGAGGTTATGAGTGCTCTTCTCCACAGTGGATTCCTCTGATGCAGCATGGCCGTCTGCGCACAGGATCCTTCAGCCTTCCTGTGTCTGTGGAGAAACCTCCAGCCAGCTACTCTGTCCTCACCCCTGATGTAAGAATGTTGGTTCAGGGTCATTTTTATCTTTGGTCTGGATGTAAGTGAGATGTGTGTTTGTATGTATGTATGTATGTATTTGTGGTTGTTTGTGTGTGTTTTAGGTACAGCTTCCAGGAATGAAGTGGGTGGACAATCACAGAGGAGTGTTCAACGTAGAAGTGACAGCTGTTTCCTCTGTCCACACTCAGGTATCAGATATAGATGGCAACATACGCACTTACTCAGGACAAGGTTTCTGTGATGAATTGAAGCTGTCACATAATTAATGTGTGTGTGTGTGTGTGTGTGTGTGTGTGTAGGACCCATACCTGGATAAGTTCTTCACCCTGGTGTATGTCTTAGAGGAGTACTCTTTCCCGTTCCGACTGAAGGATGTGATCATCACTGAGGCCAATGTGGAGGCTGAACTGAAAGCCACCATGGCAGCCCTGAAGGGAGCACTGTTAGATACCTGTGTACGCTTCCTGCACCAGCTTCTGAACAAACTCATCCTTCTCATCGTCCACCCTCCTGTCATCGCCGGCCAGATTGGTGTGCACCCCTTTAATCCCCTGTACCACTTTACATTTTGTCACACCGCTCTTCTTCCTAAACTCTTTCTGTCCTTCAACCCCACCACAGTTAACTTGGGCCGTGCAGCCTTCGAGGCTATGGCACTCCTGGTCAACCAAATTCATAAGAATCTGGAAGGGAACCAAGATCAGCATGGTCGCAACAGTCTCTTGGCCTCTTACATCCACTACTGCTTCCATCTGCCTACCACTGAGCCTGTGTCACCCCCTACTGGTAAGCCATCTGACCAAACTTTGCCAGCAGACTTAACTGTACTTACTGGGCAGGATTTATTTCCTTTAAAGGAAAGCATGATTAAAGTTACATAGATATACATGGGGGAATGTGGATCTGATTGGCTAGCCCTTATTTGATCACTTGGCCTTCCCAAGTTTCAACATTTTTTTGATATCCTATACAGAAAAAAACCTTGACTCCTAGTTCAAGCTAATACATGCTGTCATTGTGTAAGCAGCCTGAAGCATAGTGTTCACAACTGCAGCAATGTTCCTACATGTGTTCTGAAATTGACCAGCTGAGCAGTCCTAGGGCAAGTAAATAAATGTGGAGAAAGCATAATGTGACATAATGTAACACCCCACTTTTTTGCGCAGCGAGTGGATCTTCCTACGAGCTTCCTATCCAATATGCAACGCTGTCCCGGGCAACTGCCCGCCCCAGCAGTCTGCTCCTTTCCCGCTCCAAGAGCATCAGCAACTCTAACCCCGACCTGGCATCCACACCTACCTCGCCTGATGATGAAGTACAAAGGATCATTGGCAGCAAGGTGGGCATCTTTCCCTCTTCTCCCATAGACCCCTTCTCTTCAAGAATTTCTTATTCATAATCCAAACTTGTTATTTTAGGAGTATAGATTTAATGCACAAAGGCTCTTTTGTCATTTTTCCTGTATAAAGTTGACAACTCCTGCCCTCCCACGGCTTTTCCTGTTTATGTGGGATGAAAGGAGCAGGCTCTTCCTGTGTTGACTGCTGAATGTGGTTGAGTTGCTTCCTATGTGGGACTATGCATTACAGTGCTGAAGGTTTTATAACTTACCCTCCTCTATGCCTTCTCCTAAGTGTCTTGTTCAGCAGTCCAATTTCTGCCTTTTCCTCCCTTACTGATGAGTATCCAGACCCTGACCGTGTCTCCTGTGCTGCTGTGTGTTTGTGTTTGTGACCGGTGAATAAGCAGGGAATAGACCGCTCTCACTCCTGGGTAAACTCTGCTTACGCTCCAGGGGGCTCCAGAGCTGTGCTCCGTCGGAACCCCAACTCCAGCTGTGAGCTTAAGCAGGTGCTGATACTTAGCCCATACACGAGTATCACCCCACCGTTGTCCTGTTAATACCTTAAACCCCTTTATCACCCAAAATTGTCTATTAATAACTTATACCCCATTAATACCCACTGTTGTCCTATTAAGACCTTATACCCCATTAATACCCACTGTGGTCCTATTAATACCTTATACCCCATTAATACCCACTGTGGTCCTATTAATACCTTATACCCCATTAATACCCACTGTTGTCCTATTAATACCTTATACCCCATTAATACCCACTGTGGTCCTATTAATACCTTATACCCCATTAATACCCACTGTTGTCCTATTAATACCTTATACCCCATTAATACCCACTGTGGTCCTATTAATAACTTATACCCCATTAATACCCACTGTTGTCCTATTAATAGCTTATATCTCTTTATCACCCACTATTGTCCTACTATTATCCTAGTAATATCTTTTGTGCAAATATCATGTCCACGATAATGTTACTGTTACATGCATTATGCCTCAATGTCCTGTAAATCCTTTACTACTTTTACACCCAACTGCTCTACAAACAATACCCATGTATCAGCCCCTCTTAATCTTACAACCCCATACACCATTTTACCCCATACTATTCCCCTGCTGAGTCTGCTTGTGTGTGAGAGGAGATTTGATGCGTGTGTGTGTGGGTGTGTGGGTGGGTGGGGGTTGTAGATATGTCTCCATGTCCAGTCAAATCTACTTTTCTTCATCATCACTTTCTCATCCCTATTCTATCTTTCAGTGCTCTTTTTCTTGCAATAATTTTTAAACTGTTTTAATGATGTCAGTCAACATACAGTAGTCTTACAATATAGAAATTAGCCCATTCTGCATCTAGTCAAGACAGCTGGAAACGTTTGACCTTAAATGTTTTGGAAACGTTAAAATAAGTTGTTTTAATTGTGAATGCCTTTTTTTTCATGGATAACTGTTTTCTTAAATTTAGATGCTCATCATATGGAGCAAATCATATGATGAACTCATCATATAAACATTACATATAGTTGATAATTATCTACACTAACTTTTGAAAGAGTGGAAGTAGATATTTGGATCAGCAGGTCTCTCAGGCGCTTTTCTTAACCTAATCATTTTTTCAGTTGTCTTCCCCTTTGAGTATTTGTGTTTACCAAATTTCCTGGTTGTTCATCAGTGCATGCACTTCTTTTTATCATTTCCATTTTTTCTCTTTCACCCTCCTCATCCTCCTCATGCTCATTAAACCCTGGCCGCTGCAGCAGGCCAGTGAACGGGCTGCTAACCGCATGTCAGCGTTCATCGAGAGCACCTCCTTACTCGCACCACCCTTGAAACACATGCCCAGGAAGGTAAAATTCACACTATTTTGTTTTCTTTCATATCCCTTGTTCATCTCATCATTTCTTTCATGTCACAAAGTGGCAGTGTGGGCTGAGACAGGGTATGTATGTGTGTATGTGGGGAGGGTGCATGGATTTGTTGTGTGTGTGCAAGTGTGTCTATGTTAATTAGTGCTCTCTCTGCCCAGTTGTTGCATGAGGAGCTGGCTCTGCAGTGGGTGGTGAGTACCAGCACAGTGAGAGAGGCAGCGCTGCAGCAAGCCTGGTTTTTCTTCCAGCTCATGGTAAGTTTCTCTCTCTCTCTCTCTCTCTCACGCGCACGCACACACGCATACTCTCATAGGCAAAGGCCAAGTCTTGGAATTTTAAAGAGTGTTAAAGCATTAAATAAAAATCCCCAGTAGTTTAGCCTGGGGATCCTGCCGTAGAGAGAGGCCTTTACTTTATGCTAGATGATGATGGCTGTTTCATAAATCACCAAATCACACTGCAAAGACTGTAATGTAGTGAGTTGAAGAAGTCAGCAGCTCTGCTTTCCTCAGATAGTGTGTGTGAATATGATTTGTCAACATGAATATGCTCCACCTTGTTATTGTTATATTACCTTTTTCATTTGCTATGGTTGCAGTGAAATTGCCTGATCATCAAAGCGTGGGTTAGATTTATGTTTTTGGAAAGCTTCAGTGGAATGCATTTATTAATTGTGCACCAATTTGTTTTTTGAATTTGAATTCTTTTCTCTCTTGTCTCTCTCAGGTGAAGAGTATGGCTCATCACCTTTTCCTTACTTCCAAGCTGGACGTGCCAAGACGTCAGCGTTTTCCTGACCGTTTTGTGGACGACATTGCTGCCTTGGTATGCGCCATCAGTGCAGATATAGCCAGCAGACACCACAAGGTAATGTTTGTAGATGAACTTTTACAATCAAGATCTCATTTCCAAGCCTAGTTCAGTGAATAAGCAGGAATAGTACTTGGTGCTCTGTAACTGTGTGTGTGTTTGTATGTGTGTTTCAGGATGTCGAGCTTGTGGAAAGATTAAACAGCAGCCTGGCCTTCTTCCTCAATGATCTGCTGTCTCTCCTCGACCGGGGATTTGTGTTTAACCTCATCCGCACCTACTACAAACAGGTGCAGGCATGCGCAATAAACATTTACTCATACATTCTTGTTGACAGTATATTTGAACAACAAATGTGTCTTTGTGTGTGTGTGTGTGTGTGTGTGGGGTTAGATTTCCAATAAACTACACACAACGCAGAACCCAAGCTCTCTCATGGCTCTGAGGCTGGACTTCATGCGAATAGTATGCAGTCATGAGCACTACGTCACTCTCAACCTGCCATGTGCTACCTTCAGCCCTCCATCTTCTCCATCACCTTCAACCTCCTCCACCACCTCACAGGTACAGAGCCACACTCCTTTACCCTGTGTTGACACTAGCCAGCAAAATACAATGATTAATTTTCTGTGTATGTGCCAATCATGGAGCCACAATTCTGGCAACAGTGGCAAGTGACTTGGGGATGAGTGACAAAGAGTGATAAACAACATTTGAATTGAGATATTCTAAAAATAAAAAGGTCATGTACACTCACCAGCTCCCAGCCAGTTTAATGTTCACATGAAACATCAGAATCGGAAAACAATGTTGATCTCGGTGGCTTTGACCATGGAATGGTTGTTGGTGCCAGGTGGGCTGGTTTGAACCTGCTAATTTTTACACACTACAGACTTTACAAACACCTGACAAGAAGGCTATGGTAACACAAATAACCACTCTTTACAACCATGGTGAGCAGAAAAGTATCTCAGAATGCACGAAATGCTCAAACTTTGACACAGATGGGCTACAACAAAAGAAGACCACATGAGGTTCCACTCCTGTCAGCCAAGAACAAGAATCTGAGGCTACAGTGGCCACAGACTCGCCCAAACTGGGCAACAGAAGATTGGGAAAATGTCACCTGGTCTGATGAACCACGATTTCTGTTTCAGCATGCAGATGGTAGGGCCAAAATTTGGTGTCAGCAGTGTGAATCCGTGGACCCGACCTGCCTTGTGTCAACAGTTGTCAGGAGGCTTCTGGTGGTGATGTAATGGTGTGGGGAATGTTTTCTGGCACACATTGGAACCCTTAATTCCAGTCAAGCATCACTTGCATGCCACAGCATAATCTGAGTATTATTGCTGACCATGCACATCCCTTTATGGCTAATATCTTATAATGGCTACTTCCAGCAGGATAGTACGCTTGGTCACAAAGCACTAGTAGTCTCAAACTGGTTCCATGAATATGACAGTTCAGTGTACTTCTGTGGACTCGGCAGTGCTACAGTACTCGGATGTGGTAGAAAAGACTGTAGTGAAGTGTGAAGGTAAAGAACTTGGCAATGCATTGCAATATTCCAGCTAGTTGTGTGAGATAATGAATACATACATGTTTTTAGCATAATGAATATATCAGTTTAAATGCTTTTCCAGTAGCAAGTTGGATGTGGTTGTTGCTTTTAAATCATACTTACAAATGGTGAAACTATTTTTTGACCAGTTTGCAGAAATTACATTTTCTTTATGTGTTTGACCTTGACCTGTTTTTGAACTGATGGATGAACACAGAAACTTGAAGATATGTTTATGCTACCAGTCATTGATGTAGTTTAACAAGTTGGTCACTTGCAGCTGGTTTTCTCTTTTGAGTCAGCTCAGTGGAGCTGTTTCTGACAGAATCAGTGTTGAGGGTGTTAAATCAGTATATTGGTCAAGTTGGCAAAGAACCATGTAAGTATTCCACTTTAATAGATAGTGCTTTTAGATTAATAACTTCAAGTCAGGTCAAGTGGCTTTACTGTCATTTCAACCATATACAGCTAGTTAGTACACAGTTAAACGAAACAACGCTCCTCCAGGACCAAGGTGCTACATAAAACAACACACAACTACAGGAGACATTACATAAGTTTACATAGAGTGCACAGTGCAAACGTGTGCAGACGGCACAAGACAGTACAAAAACTATCAAAACAAGACAATGGGCACGGTGAGTTGCAGTGCAGCGCCGACTAGCACACGGTACTAATAAAAAAATGAGTCTTTTGACAGTAGTGCAAAACTTACTTGTACCCTGAGAGATCGCTGGTCTAGTCTGTAAAAAAACCCATGCTAGAGCCTCGAAGGGAGCTTAGTTCAGAGCAGGGTGGTATGTTAGGGAGGGAGCAGCTGTTATGGTGTCATTTACAGTGGAAGTGATGAAGGGAAGGGGTCTTGCTAGATGGTTTGGAGCATTGTTTAAGAGTTGGGATCCAGTGGGTAGGTATTGCTGGACAAAATAATCTGCAGGGTCTCTTTTGTAGAAAGAGTTGGAAAAGGTGTTAAGGAAACAGGAAGGGAAGAGTGATTGTGTAGTGTAGGAACAGGGGTAGGAGGGAAGGATTGGCAGATTTTGCTAATCTTGTCAAAGAATGTGGCAAAGTCATCAGTGGTTGGGGAGGAGGATGAAGGAGGAGGCGGAGGGTTGAGTAGTGAAGAAAAAATGGGTGGATCAGATGCGGATTAGCTGATGAGATTCTGTACTCCAGACTCTCCTTCCTCCAGTGATGCCACACCAAAAACGACTACCTATATTTTATTTGCTATTTAACAGCTATCATGCCTTGCTGTTGACTATGCACCTGTTTGTTCTGACAGACTATGAAAGTTTCCCACATTGCTCTTTCACTCACTTGTTTCCAGAGTTCAGCGTTCTCATGTCCAGTGCAGGACCAGGGTGTAGTCAGTATGTTCGAGCTGTCAGTTCCCTTTCGCCAGCAGCATTTCCTGTCTGGCTTACTGCTGTCTGAGCTCGCCCTTATCCTGGAACCTGAAGGAGAAGGGTAAGCTACAAACACACACACACACATATATACACACACACTCACACACACACACTAACCTATTTCACTGTCACTCCAGCAGCGTGTTCTTCCTACACAAGAAGGCGATCAGTGCGGTGCACTCTCTCCTGTGCAGTCATGATGCAGACCCACGCTACACCGACCCCCAGGTCCGAGCCCATATTGCTCAGCTTTATCTGCCACTCATTCCTATTGTCATGGAGACACTATCCCAACTCCATGATTTCACCGGTGAGCCAAACAAAACGTACTTCATGCTATTTACTGTTTTCACCTTTATTGTTGGTTTGACTGTTGATTGTTTTTCACAAGTCACCGTCACGTTCTGGAGAGCTGTCTTTCAGTCTTTTCTGAAAGTTGTTGTTTATTCATTTTGTTGTTTGTTAATTTTTCCTGTAGACCCCTCACCTCAGCGTGTACGGCACACTTCTGCAGTCTTCGATGACGGTGATCCAGAGAACAGCACCATTAGTTCGTCTGTTGCTATGGCGATAGCCGGCTCACCTCTACCATATTCCAAAGCCAATCCCTTCACGCTGTCCTCACTGGTGAGCAACAGTCCTCTCTGTGAACAAGATGAAACTTTAAGTTCTATGTAATATACATTTTTGTTTTGGTGCTATGTGAATTTAGTGTACCAACTTGTAAAGGCACATTGTTTTTAAAATATTTTTCCCGTCTGCAGTATTACTCTCTGCCACTAGATGGCTTGCCTTTGATCCCTTGTTTTTCATGTGTGTGAGACAGTGAGTACTTTCACAGTTCCACAGTATTCAGTTAATGAGCGTATGGAGGGGAAATAGCAGCTGTATTAGTCTATGCGTCTATCTTTGAGGGTGTGCAAGAGCATCCTTTGTGACTGCTTAAACAGGAATCCTTTTTCTAGAAAGGAGTGAGAACAAGAGATGGACCAGCCTGCATTGCTTGTGTGTGAGCTGGTGTCAATACAATGTGAACAATTACATGTTCATGTGGTGTGTGTGTTTAGGCGGGTCGTCAGTGCAGCACTCTCTCCGCTGAGTGCAGCAGGACTCTGCTGGTGTGTGTTCTGTGGGTGTTGAAGAATGCTGATGCAGCCTTGCTGGAGCGCTGGCTCTCAGAACTGTCTGTGCTGCATATCAACCGACTGCTTGACCTTCTCCACCTCACCATCTCCTGCTTTGAGTACAAGGTACTGCACCGGGGACTTGGAACTCGCTTATAATGGAAGTCTATGAGCAATTGTTCGATTTTTAATAAACATTCATAATATACAAGCATATAATGCAAATTCAAAGATGCTAATGTAAAAGTCTTACACTGTACTTATTCCCTTAATGCTGTTCTCATATATTTTTATTCAGTGGGGGGATACAGTAAGAAACAGTTACCATTAACCATTTTCCTTTGTATGCTTTGGGTTTGGTGGGCTCGTGGCTTTATGTGTATGTGAACTCAGGGGAGGAAGGCTCTGGAGCGGATCAACAGTCTGACGTTTAAGAAGTCTCAGGACATGAAAGCCCGTCTGGAGGAAGCCATACTAGGCACTATTGGCGCCCGTCAGGAGATGGTCCGCCGCTGTCGAGGTGAACCTATATGTCTTTTTATGGGGATAGAAGCTTTTTAAAACTTTAGCTCACAACTGTAACCCAAGTTATCTGGTAGCATCAGTGAGGTATCTCACTATGGGATATGAACCTTCACACTGTCCCCCCAGAAGCAATATTCCATTCTGCCAGGTTACGGTCATAACCTAAAGTCCTCTTTCAAACATTTTATTTCAGTATCTCACTATGGGATATCGTGGCTCTCAAATTGCTGGACAAGCTTATCTAGAAGACTGCTACCAAATGTAGATGATCATACTGTAGTGTTTGTTCATGATATTTGCACTGTGGCAAGTTGGTCATCGATGCACACGTTTGTGAGGGTTTTATACACTTGATGTGACATTGGCTTACTCAGTCCTCACGAATATGTGCAGTGATGACCAACTTACCACAGTGCAAATATCATGAATTGATATTTCCCGAAACAAGGCCCAGGATGCTGCCTGGGCCTGTGTGGAATAGGTATGGATACCCATGTGGTGTTTTTTGGAAGTGCGCATGTGTGCATTTGAACTTTGCACTTCACTTATAAGAGCTTTTTTTCAACTGAGCCCTTTGCAGCATGTTTGCAACCCTCGGCTCGTGGCCTTGATTTACACCATGGAACATATTTTTTATTGGAAGGGGCACTGTTGTGTGCTTATGAGACTCAGTTGGAGTGGAGTGGAGGTGGACTGTCATGTCATGACGGCTTCCACTGGAGGTAAGTGGACGAATCCACTGTCTTCCATGTCGACTCAGACAAATGCTGACTCTCCCTGGACTGGGTGTCCCGTAGTGGACCCTCGCTTATCAGGAAATGCTTTGCTCCATGAATGACATACAGGTCCATAATGAGTTGTGGTGGCCCATCTGCACCGCCACCCTCACTTCTGAACTCCACAGGCTTGGCAGCCTATTTGGGGGGAATAAAAGGCTCACTGTCAACCTCATCATCATCGTAAGTGAGGTCAACGGACTCATCCACTAAGTCAGATCAGACTTCTGTGGTTGCACAGTGTACAGCCATGAGGCTGTCATCCATCTCCCCCAGCAACAGTGAAACAGTGTGGAGCTGGTTGCCCCAGCTATCTCCGTCAGGAATAACCAGTTCCTGCAAGCAACCCACTGGGTCTTGTGAAGACAGGCTAGATTGGTGTGCTAACTCTCGAGGGGACAAATGGGCAGAGTGTTGACATAATCCCTGGGATGCTCGCACGGCCTGGCCTTGATGCCTCCCTAGGTATGAAGCACACACTAGATGAATATCCATGCTTATCTTGTTCCCACGTCTTCACCAGGGCTTTGCCCTTTCCCATGGTGAGGGGAGGTTCCACAGTGTATGTTTGTTGAAGCACAGCATAACGTGGTGGCTAGCTGGCTAAGACTTCTATTTGTAGACAGGCTAGCCGTACGCAGATGAATGTTCTCTTGTGATATGAGGACGACGCTGGTGCTGCCAGCATTCACTGACCGAGCAGTTGGCTTTAGCTCACCTCCTGTCATGAACTTTGTATGAGAGATTCTTCTGAAAGCAAAAAGTGGTTTTAGACTGATTAGATGACATTGAGCCGAGGATTATAAAGTAGGAGGATGGCCTGCCGCAGATGTAACGTCTGCTGGCCAGTCCTGCCTGGCATTATGGGTTATTGCTTGTGGGAGGATAGTGCAAAGTGGCGTGTCCAATAGTGATACACTGAAACGAAAGCTTGATAGAGAACTTGTCTTAACTGTGTTGTCTGCAGAAAGGAGCCCTTACGGTGGCCAGGAGAATGTAAGATGGAGGAAGAATGTCACTCACTGGAGACAGAATACAGACAGAGTTGACAAGTGAGACTTTTTTTTTTGTTCATCTTCTCAAATCCAGGCTGAAATCCTGTATATTATTTAGCCAGTGATTTGATGTTGTTGTGATGATTTAGAAGTAAGCCAATCTGTATTTCTGTGTGTGAATGTCTCTATTTCTATGAATAACTTTATAAACTGTGTGTGTGTAGGACAAAAGCAGAGATGGAGCAGGAGTCAGTGGTGGATGGAAACTTGGCAACTGAAGCTTCCTTAATAGTCTTGGACACTCTGGAGATCATTGTCAAAGTAAAGCTCTGCCTCATTCTCTTGCTCTTGCTCATGCTCTTTGTTGCTCCTGGCTAACCATACATAATTATAAGTATTATAATTGGAAGTGAATCTCTGATCCAAAAATGCATTTGTGTGTATGTCTCAGACGGTGGTGCTGTCTGAGCAGAAGGAGAGTGTGCTGGGCGGAGTGCTGAGAGTACTTCTCCACAGCATGGCTGGCAACCAGAGCGCCCTTTTTCTGCAACACTGCTTTACTACGCAGAGAGCTCTGGTCTTCAAGGTGTGTGTGGTGTGTGAGTTAATTGTGGGCGGATGTGTGTGGGGGGGTGTATTTGTGATTTTGAGTGTAATCATACATAAAGGTGTTAATAAATACATTTGTAGCCTTCAAAATAAGAAAGCAATTTGTGTCAAACAAAGGTGTGTATGTATAAATAGTAGTTCTGCCTGTCAGGGTTGAGCAATATGGCAAAAACATATTATTGTACTTGAAGACTATACACAAAATACACTTACCGGCCATCTTATTAGGAAATCTTTATTAGAAGATAAAGATTCTAACACAAGGCAGCTTGGGTCCATGGATTCACGCTGTTGACACCAATTTGACCCTATCGTCTGCATGTCACAGCAGAAATCGTGGTTCATCAGAACAGGTGGCATTTTTCTGTGCCCACTCTAGCCTCAGATTCCTGTCCTTGGCTGACAGGAGTGAAACCTGACGTAGTCTTCTGGTGTTGTAGCCCATCTGCTTCATAGTTTGAAGTGTTGTGCATTCTGAGGTGATTTTTCTCCTGACCACTGTTGTAAAGAGTGGTTATGTGAGTTAGAGTAGCCTTCTACGTAGCCATTCTTCTCTGACCGCTCCCATTAAAAGACGTTTCTGCCCACAGAACTACTGCTCACTGGATGTTTTTTGGTTTTTCGCACCATTCTCAGTAAACTTTAGAGACTGTTGTGTGTGAAAATCTCAGGAGATCAGTAGTTGCTAAAATGCTCATACCAGCCTGTCTGGCACCAGCAACCATGCCACAGTTAAATGTCACTGAGGTCACATTTTTTCCCCATTCTGGTGTTCGATGTGAACATTAACTGAAGTCCTACTGGAACTGGAGCCACGTGATTGGCTGAGTGGATAATTCCCGGAATGATGGCCAGTGAGTGTATGTAGCAAGTACTTAGGTTTGCTAACAAATTGCCAGCAAAACAGTAGTGCTGCTTTTAAAAAGCTGTGAAAAAATAAGTCCAGTGTTTTTAAACATAAATTATTTATTTAAGTTATTTAATCTGGGAATGGCGAGAAAGTGAAACACTGGGTATACGAATATAATTTATGATTCATCTGCTTGTTGTTCTAAATAGCAGTGGAGTTGCTTAATGTTATAAAAATACTGATAATACCTACAATTTCCCCGAGTAGTGTAACATGGTGTATTATATCAGCATATTGTTATTATACTGCCATTTTTCTAAATGGTTTACTTTGTGTGTGTGTGTGTGTGTGTGTGTGTGTGTGTGTGTACAGTTCCCGGAGATGCTTTTTGAGGAGGACACAGAGCTGTGTGCTGATCTGTGTCTGCGTTTACTGCGTCACTGCAGCAGCAGTATCGGCTCTGTACGCAGTCACGCCAGCGCTTCCCTCTACTTGCTCATGAGACAGAACTATGAGATTGGCAATGTGAGACACATGCACTCAAATCTATGGCTCAAACATGCATTCGGAATTTTACAGTTTCCACAAATTCACATTTTGAAATAGTGTGCACTAACATAACATTACATTTGCTTTTACTTTATGATCTGTTTGGATGTAAAGGTGTGAGAAAGTTTTGCTGGGCAGAGAGTAAGTATTTCATTTGGTTTGGTCCTACAGAACTTTGCACGAGTGAAGATGCAGGTTACCATGTCTCTATCATCACTGGTGGGCACCTCCCAAAACTTCAACGAAGATCACCTGCGCCGCTCCCTCAAGACCATTCTCACCTATGCAGAGGAAGATCTGGAGCTTCGAGACTCACCCTTCCCAGAGCAGGTTCTACCCACCTACTCTAACACACACTTACTGCTTTTCGGGTTCAGAATTACCTTTTTTTTCTTCTCAGGTTCTTAGCATTTTTTTTTCTGGCAGGTCCAGGACCTTGTGTTCAACCTGCACATGATTCTCACTGACACAGTGAAGATGAAAGAGCATCAGCAGGACCCTGAGATGCTGCTTGACCTCATGTACAGGTGAGCTGTCTCATCCTAGAGATGTACATCCATATAAAGTTAGACATGGATATATATCCATATACCACTCTTGACATTTTGCTCTTTTGATGTTTTTGTGTTATAGGATTGCCAAGGGCTATCAGAACTCTCCAGACCTGCGTCTCACCTGGCTACAGAACATGGCCGGAAAGCACTCAGAGAGAGGAAACCACGCTGAAGCCGCCCACTGCCTGGTCCACAGTGCCGCCCTGGTAGCGGAGTACCTCAATATGCTGGAGGACTGTCGCTATCTCCCCATTGGCTGTGTCTCCTTCCAGGTAGAGCAGCTTTGTCTGCCTACATTTTATATGTATGCAAAGATTTTCATAAATGGGATTGAATTACAAATGTGAGTTCTGCATGTATCCATACTTTGTATCCTAAATTTTTTACTTTTTTGTTTACATTTCATAAAAATTTCATTTTCATTGGTCTTGAGCCACTCTGTTCCTGTTTAGGTGTGTATATGTGATGGCTCATGTGGTTAAAAAAACCCCCACCTCAGTCAAATTCTTAAATAGCATATGTTGGGGTGGATGTGATCACACTGTGTTTCATATTTGGGTGTGGATGCATAGAGTATCTCATCTAACGTGCTGGAAGAGTCTGCTGTATCTGACGACATCTTGTCCCCAGAGGAAGAGGGCATCTGTGCAGGGAAATATTTCAGCGAGGTTGGACTGGTGGGGTTGCTGGAACAAGCAGCAGCCTCCTTTAACATGGTGAGGGCACGAGTCGTACAGAGCACATACATGAGCCTCATTGGCTAGTTCTCACTGATTCCACTGAATACGCCATATCTAACCCTGCATATGATTTGTGCTAGCATACAGTATATATGTATATATAGTAGATCTACATGTAAAAGATTTCCCTTTTATATAAATTACTGGTGGTTGTGTGTACTCCAGGCTGGTATGTATGAAGCCATAAATGAAGTCTATAAGATTCTCTGCCCCATCCATGAGGCCAATAGAGACTTTAAGAAGCTGGCCTCCATCCATGGCAAGCTGCAGGATGCCTTCAACAAAATCTACAATCAGGTCTGTTCGGTGTCTTTGTTTTCATGACAAATTACAACTCCACAGGATGCCTGCAGTAAAGGTATTCTTTATGCACTTCCATCAAAAAATAAAGTGGCTAATAATTAGTGAAATGTGTTGACAACCAGCTAGCAAGAGTTGACATTCTTTCTCTTATAGCAATTCCTAGCCATAGTATTCTTTGAAGGGTTTATAGGCAGAGGTTATTCATCATATGTTTCCTCCTTTTTGACTGATACCCTGTTCTCTATCTTCTCTCAATGCTGCTTTGATTCTGTGTGCAGAGTTCAGGATGGGAGGTATAACTTCTAATATATTTATATCTATTTCACTGCATTTTTCATACTATAAAATGCTTACCACTGTCACATGTCAGCATTTTCTCTCACACACTCCCCTTCCCCATCTGTTGTCTTTTTTTTTTTTCCCCCATTATCTCCTTGTCCTGGACTGTGCTGGACGGATGTCTCTGGTGAGCGTAATAAAAAAAAAGCTAACATTGCCTCATAAGGTCGTTGAAAATATTCCCTTTTACACTTTATCACTGTATTCCTTTTACACACTTTTGTAAGAATGACGAGGATGACAGAACTCTAGGTCCATTGCAACCTAATGCACCCTAGTGACCTCTGATTTTTTTTTTTTCCTCTTTCTTCTGTCTGTCTCTCTGTCTCTATCTATCTATCTGCCTGTCTCTTCCTTTGTTCATTTTTCCTTCCTCCCGCAGGGTGTAGAGGATGTTCGGGACATATTTCCGTGTGGGTTTTTATGGCTGCCGCTTTGGTGACCTAGATGAACAGGAGTTTGTGTATAAGGAGCCTTCTATCACAAAACTGGCTGAGATTTCGCACAGGCTGGAGGCAAGTATCTTTCCTCTACACAGCCATCATTACAGGAAGTACAATACATGTTTTTGTAGAGGAAATTTAGAGATTTGTCACAAGTTCTTTTAAATGGTGTCACAACTAGATCAAAGCATACTGACAGCAAAAAGTACCTAAATATTTTTACCCTGCTATTGTGATTAGGAGTTCTACTCAGAGCGCTTTGGTGATGATGTCGTGGAGATTATCAAGGACTCCAACCCTGTGGACAAGAACAAGCTGGACCCCAACAAGGTCAGACCTCAGAAGAACCCATTCCTAATTCTGTAATAATTTGGCTGCCTCAAAAATTTTAGTTTGATGTATTTTTTTTCTCTTTTTTTCAATGTTGATTTTTACAAGCAAGTCTGTCTCTTTGTGTGCTGGTACCCAGGCATACCTACAAATTACGTACGTGGAGCCCTTCTTCGACACATATGAGCTGAAGGAGCGTATCACGTATTTCGACAAGAACTACAACCTGCGCATGTTCATGTACTGCACACCGTTTACGCTAGACGGCCGTGCGCATGGTGACCTGCACGAGCAGTACAAAAGGAAAACCATCCTCACCACCTCACATGCTTTCCCTTACATCAAGACCCGCATAAATGTCATCCAAAAGGAGGAGGTACCAGTACATACGTGGCTGTGGGTTGTGATTGAATATGTGTGTTTGGTTTGGAAAGTCTATTAAAACCTGATCTCTCCCTTTTGTCAGATAATTCTTGTTCCAATTGAAGTTGCTATTGAGGACATGCAGAAGAAGACTCAAGAGCTGGCCTTTGCTACACACCAGGATCCTGCAGACTCCAAGATGCTGCAGATGGTGCTTCAGGGCTGTGTGGGCACCACTGTTAACCAGGCAAGCTTTATGCACTGTGTTGTGTGGTGTAGTTAGTTAAATGTAGATATAAACTTCATTAACATCAGTGGTGTCTATAGGGTCCTCTTGAGGTGGCCCAGGTATTCTTGTCTGAAATTCCAGAAGACCCAAAACTCTTCCGACATCATAACAAACTGCGTCTTTGCTTCAAGGACTTCATGAAGAGGTGAAGAGACGAACCGCAGACACACACACACACTCACACACACACACACACACACACACACACACTCACCACAGTTGTCCACAATTGCAGATGTGAGGATGCTCTGAGGAAGAACAAGGCTCTGATTGGACCGGACCAGAAGGAGTACCATAGGGAACTAGAGAGAAACTACAGTAAGCTGAAGGAAGCCCTGTGCCCTCTCATTAACCGCAAGATCCCCCAACTCTATCGAGCTGTACAGCAACTGCCTACCACACCTACACATAGGTAATGGAACATTTGAATGGACTCATTATAACTTTAAATCCTGTGTTTGGGGATTTGTTCTTCTTCAAATAAAAATAAATGATGCATTCTTTTTTTTTTACCACTTTTATATTATATTTTTAGTTTTTTTCCTCCCCAAAAGTTTAGAAACAATTTTGTCAAAACAGCAGACAGCACTAGGGATAGTAGACCAGTAGGCAGAAAAGGCCTGACAGCAGACTGATAACACTATGTAACAGTTCTTGTTCTTGGGTAATAAGTGTTGTTTTCTAATTGCTTATGCCTCAAAAGTGTAGGAAATGGCTATTTATCCCCTCACACTTTGCTTTTGTGACCAGGACATTTACTTATTTTCAGTGAGAAAATTATATTTTTATATAATTATATTTCACGAAGCAGCCCCCAAATGTAGTCTCCCATAATGTTCTCATTATATTGTCCTTGGTAGCGATGTTCAAGTCCAGTACATCCTGGTGGAAACGTTCGCCTTGCTACTCTGAGTACGCTTCCATGTTCTACTTGAATTTATAAAGATGAGCATCAAGGATATGGACTTTGAGAGACATCCTGCAGCCCATTGTGCCATAGTTCTTCACCAGAGTCTCGATTGGCTCCACATAGTTTTTGGCTTTGTGATTGCCCAGGAAGCACTGAACCAGTGTGACAACCCTGGTCCAAGCTGCTTTCTCCTTCCTGGTGAGCTTCTTGGGGAATTCTTTGTACTCCAGAATCTTCTTTATCTGTGCTCCGACAAACATACCAGCTTTGAATTTTGCCTCAGACGGCTAAGGAAAGAAGTCTTGAAGGTACTTGAAGGCTGCTGACTGCTTATCTAGAGCTGTGACAGATTGTTTCATAAGGCCCAATTTTACGTGCAGTGATGACATCAGCACCTCCCGGGGGTCCACCAATGGCTCCCACTTGACATTGTTCCTCCCCACAGCAAACTCGGTACGCTGTGGCCAGTCCCACCTTTGGTAGTGCGCCTTGGTGACGCTGCTGTCCCAAAGACAAAGATAACAAGGAAACTTGGTAAAACCTCCCTGGATACCCATCAGGAATGCCACCATTTTAAAGTCTCTGATGCCCTCCCAGCCGTACTCATCATACTTCAAGGCGTCCAGCAATGTCTTCATGCTGTTGTAATCCTTGCTGAGGTCAGAAAAAAACAACAGTTTGAAATTTACCAGTATTTTTCTGACATTATGTGAATGAAAATTTGCAAATTCGCCTGTTTTCTGTATGAAAATAGGTACATTTAAAATGTCACAAAAGCAAAATTTGAGGGGAATAATAGCCATTTTTCATTCTTTGCGGTATAAGCAATTAGGAAATAATGCTTACTACTGAGGAACAAAAAAATAAAAATAAAAATTTGGTACACAGTGTAATTAGTTCTTCTGTACTTGACAGTGTCAGATAGCTTGAGTTTGGCTTGGACAAATGCACTAGTTACATCCAAGTGCCATTTTTTTTGCCTATAACTATGGATAATAGCCTGCCTAGTACCAAAACACTTTACCCTGGAAATGTTTGTTGGTGATGACCACTGGCCATGCTTGCAGTCCAGACTTCATTCATTAATTGTTTTTTTCTGTTATGTAGCTTAAATAACAATTAGCTATGAGATGTTTCTAATTGGAAAAAAGTATAATGTAATGTAAAGATATTTGACTTTCATGGTTCAGTCATATTATCATTCTGAAATCCCAGGCAAACACTCAAGCCTTGCAGCATAGCACATACAAGGTTATAGGTGTGCATGTGGATTTTTTTAAAAAATGTGTTCTGTATGTTGCTGCAGATAATGGAAAGTTAACAAACACACACATCCACACACAGGTATGTGTAGTCTGTCGTGTCTAGGATGAGATATGCATGCACATCTTTACGTCCACATCCACAAATATGTTTGTACATGTATGGGTTTTGAGCTCTTCTCTACATCCAGCATGTAGCTTCTGTAAGCATCCACTGCCTTACATTCAGCCTCCTCACTCACCCTGAACACTTCAGTCTTTCCAGTCAGATCTGCTGACATCTGACCCTGTTTCCCTCTTTCTTCCCGATCTGCAGGAATTCCCTTAGCAGGTCCAGCTTTCGGCGGACAGACTGCTAAACAGCACCAGAGGAGAAGTGGGGCCAACCCCTCGCCCAGGTTCCAGACTGCCTTCTCCTACGCTGGGCAACGAGCTCTGTGCTGTTCTCTCAGACAAGTCCAACTTATGTTTACTCAGAAGGGTTATCTATGGTATAAACACAGCCTTGTTGGCTCTCCAGAGGCAGGGCAGTGATGGTTCAGGCAGACTCTAGGGACTCGCTTCAAAAATGAGCCCTCTTCAAGCAGACTGGTGGTAATTTTAGGTTTCGCTCAACATGGGAATCTAAATAGTCTGCTGCACTTCCTTCTTTTCTAGTGTGTGTGTGTGTGTGTGTGTACACTTCTGTGTGAGAGAGATGAGTCAAGAGCCCTGTAGTATGGGGTAAGTAACTGCTTGCACTTTGTGAATCTGAGCCCAACCAAAGCTTTAATGTTTCACCACCATGTCCCAAGATAACATTTATCTTTTGCAAAATGTTTAAACATGTTACTTCTCTCCCTTGGCTCTGGGAGTGAGGATGATAACTACTTAAAACCTCCTCCCCTAGCCCTAAGAGGCTTGGCTCAAACTGTTGGACTTTTACATTCCCATGTTAATCATTTACCTCGTATGCCGATGGCTACAGAAGACACGGAGAAACCTGGATTTGGGGGCATCATATAGAAAAATAAAACTGATCTAGAATCAGCTCTGACACTGCACTGTTAAGAATTTACACTGCCACTTGTTCATAGATCTGCACTCGCTCAAATACATTCATGAGTTTGTTTTTGTTTGTTTGTTTAAAGATACGTAATGCACAAAAGTGTAATGTCACTTTCTGTATAAGAGCAAGTCTAAGTGGAGACAGAAGAAACATCACACGGTGGTGAAAAGCTGCAGTGGGTGGCTTGCTCTTCATTAAACTACTGTTAGTCTTTAAATTCACGTAGCTGATGGAATTTTAATGTTCATGTGATGTCTTCTGTTTATTACTGCTACTGTCCAAATACTGTGCAAAATACTGGCCTAAAATTGCTGATAACCATTTTTTTTTTTATTTCTGTACATTTCTCTTTTTTACTAATTGTATTAAATTTCTTAATCCATACACTGTTGGAGTGGTTTATTACTAAACCCAATCAATTTTAACATTGTTGCCGCACAGCTCCAGGTTCCCCGGATCGATCATGAGCTCGGGCTACTGTCTGTCTGGAGTTTCTCTGTGTGTTCTCTGTGTCTGTGTGGGTTTAGTCCAGGTTCTCCAGTTTCATCCCATCTCCCAAAAACATGCAGTTAGGTGAACTGACTACTCTAAATTGCCCCTGGGTGTCAATGAGTTAATGAGCATGTGTGTGTGTGTGTGTGTGTGTGTGTGTGGTGCTGTGTGATGCACTGGTGTCCCGACCAGGGTGTGTTCCTGCTTCACACCCGGAGTTCACAGGGTAGGCTTCGGATCCACTGAGACTGCGACCAGGATAAAGCGGTTACTTAAGATGAGTGAATTAATTCATATGTTAAAATATGGTCTTTTTTTCCATTTGTTTGTTTGTTTTGTTTTTTAATGAATATATTAACCAATTTAATCTACATGAGACACTGGTAGGTTTTTCTCGTGGTGGGTTATAACTGATGTGAAACAGAAGATTTGGTTATCACAGAAGTTGGCTGTTGCTCGTAATGACCACAGTAAGGTGAACGAAGTGTTACAAGAATGAAAATCGCACATGAATTTTGAGAAATGCCAGGTTTGTCCACCACACAGATTAGCAATATAGGGACTATTATTCTCTATGTTGATGTTTTTTCTGCCAATATTTGATGTTGACTTTAATTCATTTCACGTGGTTAATTTTGTGATGAATCCCAAATGACATCCTAGTCCTTAAGTACGTTACACAGTATATAGTGCCATGTAGGAGTCAAGATGGCTTTGCCCGCTATAAGGAATAATCACCATAAAATGAAACCCCTGGTTTATAGTACACTTTGGTCAGGAAACAAGCCTAACCTGATCTTCTAGAAGAGCAGCGAGATGCTGTTTAAAGCTCTTCACCTCAGTGAGCTGTAGGTCTCAGCACACTTGGCTTCTCTAAGGGAAAATATGATGTCATCTGTGAGCAGCCCACAGTGCTGTGCTCCAGTAAACATTAAGCTACAAAGAGCGGGCAGGATTTTGAGGATGATCATGAGCACAGAGGAGCTTGTTGTTTTAAT
>CM075025.1:17325287-17341902 GCA_037576675.1 Pangasius sanitwongsei | reverse complement strand
CTCAAAGGAATGTTTCCAACATCTTGTGGAATCCATGCCATAAAGAATTGAGGCTGTTTTGAGAGCAAAGGGAGGCCTTACCCAGTATTAGTCTAGTGTTCCTAATAAAGTGCTCCGTGGGTTTACACCTGTACACCTGCTTGTTCATGCAATTATCCAATCAGCCAATTATGTGGTTGCAGTGCAGTGCATAAAATCATGCAGATACAGGTCAAGAGCTTCAGTTATTGTTCACACCATCAGAATGTGACGTGATCCCAGTGACTTTGACCATGGCACGTTCACCAAGCTGATTTGACTGTTTCGGGAAAACTGCTGATCTCCTGAGATTTTAATGTTTCATGTGAATATTAAACTGAAGCTCTTGACCTGTAACTGCATGACTTTATGCATTGCTTATGCATATGCTGTTGCTTCTTGATTAGCTGATAGGTAACTTCATGTACCTACAATAATTATAATTGTGCTCAATTATAATTATTGAAGGTGTCAGGGACAGGGCTTGTCTTAGCATTTTGATATACTATTTACATGCCTTGTTTTCCTATTCAGCAGCAGCATAATGCAGACAAACCATAATTTTTCAGCAATTTAATCTAAACTTCTTCAAACATCTAAATATGAAGATGGAGGCAATGTTTTGGCTGTAATGTCTTTCTCATCTTAGGAATGAGTATGCCCCACTATTGCCATGTTAATTAGCAGTCTGGTACAATACTTTGCGCTGCGTTTGATATACAATCAGTAGAAAAATACATAGTAATTTGTATGACCTATTTACAGTAATGAATCTAGTGCACTGATTTGGATGCATTATGGGGAAAAACCTGACCGAGGATTCGTTGTGACTATCCCTACTTAGATGTTATGTATGATGCAGGAACCAGTAATTTTTTTCCCCCCTAAATTTCTTCTTAAGTACCAGCAATAAGGCAGTAAAAGCTAGCCAAATTAACTACCAGAGAATCCAGTATGCTAACTTTACCAAGACTACAGTATAGTTTGGACTAAAATATGATATTTTTGGCATCTCTGTATTTATTTTCAGTACTTTGCAATGTTGATGTGTCAGGTATTTGTATTGTCCAGTTCAGGGACTGTTTGGTCGACTGCTGTTTATATCTAATTCTGATTGCTTAATGGATCCTTTAATTAGGGGATTGGTCAATAAAATGTTTGTTTATGATTAAAATGATGGCATTAACATGCCTCAGCTGTGAGCCTGGAGCCTGGAACCTGAATGTATGTGTACTCTTTCCTATGAGATGTCTCCAACCCCATTCCTCCCCCATTTTTTTTACATTACCATCTGATGTGTTCTCACCAAGCCCAAGTCTGGAGTGTTTCTTAAATGAAACATTAGTACCATTTATGCTTATTTACACATGTACAAGTTTATTCCCTCATCATTTTCCCTAAATTTGTTCTTTATCTTCACCACTCTTTCCAAACACTCTTCCTGAAGTATCTCACTCCAGACGGCTTTTCTCTATCCTTCATCACACGTAATCCCCCTGATTCTCGTAGGAATTCTACTTTTGGTTTTTTTCTTTTCTTCTTGTTGCTTTAGCAATTCCTGTTGTCCCACCCATGTACCGTTTCCTGTTAGAGGTCAGTACTGTGGCCAATAATGTGATGACGTGTGTGTTGCTCTCTCTCTCTCTCTCTCACTCCTGCAGTAACGTGAGCAGGGTGAGGCCCCATCCTGGGCTCTGAGCTCTGGCTGCTACACCAAATAGCGTCGGCTCCTCCATAACCACTCCCTAATGTTAAAAGCAGCCCCCATGTGTATGTGTGTGGGTTTGTCTGTGCAGACTATGGTGACTTCAGATAGGAAGGATTTTGGCATTTGTTTGTGCTCTCAATAACCCAAGCAACCCAAGTGCTTTCAGTAACCCAAGCAAATCTTTATTTATATAGCACTTTTCAAGATTCACTCACAAAGTACTTAACAAAGTAAAAAATGACTTTATTTACTTAAATTAATTATAAATAAAACATAAAACAAAACCATAAGAGTGTCAGTCTAAAATTAATAAACCCAATGCATATAAAAAGGAGACACTAAATGCAAGGGAATAAAAAATATGTTAATATGTCTTAAGATATCTATTAAATAAAAGATCTAAATAAACCTTATAGAAGTGGATAAAGTGTTCCAGAGTGTTGGTGCATTCACTGAAAATACAACATTCCCCTTGGATTTTAATTTCGTTCTAGGGACAGCCAAATGGCTATATGAGATTCTAGGAATCCTCATATTACAGTAGAGGGACAATAGATCTGAAATACACATAGAAGTACTGATTAGTTTGGCCAGAGGGTTTCCTCCACCTCTGCTATTACATTTGTGCTTAGCCCATTTCAGCACATGTAATTTGTTGACCGGATTTGTGGACTTTAAATCTACTATATAAAATATAAACAGTTCATGCACAATGTAGTGTTTAACAAAGACCCAAAACCTTCTGGAAGCTTCTTCAATGTCCTGTTATGACCCAGTTTTTATCTCTGTAGACTCCTAATCATTATTTTCCTCCCTAACTGGGCAAAGGAATTACTAGAATATGAAGATGATCTCTTAGAATGAGGCAGTTTAATCTGCGTGGAGAGGTTTATTGTGATTGTGCTATTATTCATGTTCAAAGCTTCAACTAAGCCTCTTTTAAGCATCTCCCATTCTCTTCATCTTTACTTTGCAGTCTTTACAAGGATTTGGCAATTGCAGGGACTTAAAGACTGAAAGTTTTCTTAAACTAACCAGACTGGAGCTTTGTCTTACTGCAGAGGGCATGTTTTTTATTGAGAAATTTCCATTTGTATCTTTTCTCCTTCTGTTTTTCCTTCCTGGTGGCACAGTGGTGCAGTGGCTGGCATTCCTGTCTCACAGCTCCTGGGTTCCTGGATAGATCCTAAGCTCGGGTTACCGTCTGTGTGGCGTTTCTATGCACATACTCCCCGTGTTAGTGTAGGTTCCTTCTGGGTTCCTGATGCTGATTGGTGAGTTGGCTACTCTGAATTGTGACAAAGTGTTTGGACTCTGTGTGTATGGATTGGTTTTTCCTTCTTTACACACCTCTTCTTGCTTTCTCACCCCTCTGAATTTAACGTTATTTCTTTTCTAGTGCTCTTGCACTTTCTTCTCATTCTGTCCTTTTACTCTTTATATCTGTTATTCCTGATCTATGCCTCTCCTAAGCTATGTTGGGAGGAAGTAGGGGGACTTGTATCTGTGTCCCTGGGGAGCTGCAGCTCCCTTTCCTGTAACTCTTTCTGACCTGTACCCAAATGCCTTCATTGGTAATGAGCCATGGCTCTGTGCTCTGCTTACAGTTTAATTAAGGTTGGTTGAGGGAAAATTCTTGATGTTTTCTTAAGTGAGTTTAGCAGTGAGACTGTTAGCCAGTGTGAAGGCATACTTGTGTGAACTAATGTGTGCTGATATAATAAGTGATTTTTCTACTGCTGTATTGTTGTTATATACATTGATTTCTTTGCAAGTTAATTAAAACAGCTGAACATTTGATATTTGGCAATACTCTTGGAGTTGCAGTGAAAGAACATCATAATTTAATCACTTGCATGATACTATGTATCAGTGAAAGAATGGGACCTCTCAGCAACAGTCCAGTGTACATGAGTGTTCAGGCAATCTCTCTCTCTCTCTCTCTCCCCCTCTCCCTCCCTCTATTAAAACCAGCTGTGGAGCTAGGGCCAGAATGAATGGTGCTTTTGTGATCTGCATGTCACTTTTTTGCTCTTTAAGGGTCTCTCTCTCTCTCTCATTCCAGGCACTGGCATGACAAAACTGCTGGAACAATATAACTCAATGTTCTCAGCTCTCAGCATGATGCTGCTCCATAATGGAATAATTTAACAAGCCCACTAACATTTGAATTTTCATATTGCACTCTTTACAGTAGTGGGTTGTTGAAGAATGCATTCTGAGGGAAAACAAGAAATCCTGAACAGAACAAAAACAGAATTTTTAGCCTACAGATAGGTGATAAATTATAGGAAAATCTTACTAGCGCTGTAGTAAGGCATATAGCATGCATATCATGTACATACTCATCAGCCTTCATGCCCTGTGGATACAGTCATTGTCATCCTGGAAGAGAACGCTCTTATCAGGATAGAAATGTTTCATCATAGTATAAAGGTGATCAGCTCACTCTCACAGCTCTGCATTACAACAGCAGTTGTATAAATATGAGCACCATCAAATGCCACAACTGAGTGGCCACGCTGTTCCTGCATCAAAGACAGTGGTAGTACATAACATCACTGATGCCACTCTAACAGAATCAACTATAAGGTGTGAACATCCCTATTATACTCCTATAAATAACAATTATACTCCTATAAAGTCATAATGATCATAATCATCAAGCTCTAGCTGTCTATGGGAGGCTAGTGCTTTTTGGGTTGATGGAGAGAGTGACTGGGCTTGCTGTATGCTAATCTGTTCCAGCTTTAGGAGTATGAGTCATTAGAAGCAGTTACAGTTTGTTTGTTTGTTTTTTTCTTAGTTGCTAATAAGCATTAGTCATTACCATGTTCACTTCGTGCCTATCTCTGTACAAACACCCAGATTAACACATCAGCTCATTTCATGAATGCGCTATAACTAAGAAAATGGCACAAACACATTTCAAAATAAACTATTAAGCCTACTGAAACACTAGTACTGCGTGTCTTGTAACAAGAACACTGTCGATTAGAGCAAAAGCACGCAAAAGAACCCTAACAGCTGGTGTCATTATAGTAAATTAACTATACTGTACTGACTGATGTTTTTTTTTTTTGTTTTTTTTTTTAACTTTAGTTTGTATTGTATTGTTCATTTTTCCTTACTTTCAATCTCATGACTGTACGTATTATGCTGTATACAACAGGAAAAAAACAATTTAAAATAAAAATTGCTAGATGATTTTGAAAAATAAAAATAAAAAAATGTGATCATAAGCTTTCCAAATCTGTTGTAGGATTAAGTATTAGTACAGTAAAAATTAAAAAATTAAATCAAAGTGAAAACTAGTGTGTGGCCGCATGAGGCATTATTACAGGCTCAGACCTTCTTCAGAGGTTATCTGTAAATGAAATTAGGCACTCTATATTGGATTTGTGGTATGATATTTCTGTACACACAGTGCTACTGGTACCTCTCTGGCTCAGAACATTCACCGTGGCCCTTTTTAGGGATTTGATTTAGTTCAGTATACTATTTCTAATCGAATTTGACAACGGCCTCATATCCATTTGGTTTGGAACATGAATGTAATCGAGTTGGACACAAATTGTGTAAGCATTTGTAAAGTTGGCTGTAGAAATTCATAGTTTTGCTGGTGATGGAAACCAAGTGGAAAATGTATGCAAAAATGTTGAATACATTTTATGTCAAACAATAAACAATGTATTTACAGTTTGGTCCACATAGAGTGCTGTTGTGCTAACTGTGTGCAGAATTTTGAAAAAGTGAACTTAGTAGTGACTAATGCTTGTTGGCCAAAAAATAAAAAAATCTTTGCTCTGTGTTACTGTGCTGAGTTTTCCCAGACATCAGAAGGACTTGCCAAGCCTCATGTTGTTGTGGACCTGGGTGAGGGGGAGGTGTGGTGTTTGTGATGGTAAGCAGTAAGGATGTGGAACCCAGCAGCGTATTTAACACAGAGATGGAATTTGGCTCTCTACTCCTACAGATAATGGTCCACTTTAGGCTCCATGTTTATATTTTTATGCATTTCAATTCAGGGTCTGTGATATTCCTGGTGTGGTGCTGGGAAGAATCACACACATGGTCATTACACGTCTGCATATAATTCAGAGAAGCCAGTGTTGGACTGTGCTGCTCATAAATTCCATATTTTTTTCCTTCAAAACTGAGGCACCATCCTAAAGAAAGGGAGGGAGCAGAAAGAGGACAGAAGGAAAGAATGGTTGAAGCTGGGTGGAGAGGTGCAGTTGTAGCACTGTGAATCATTTCTGCACTGAGGAAACGCCTTCAAAACCTGACCCCAAAAACACGCAGAGATTTTTGGGTGAAAGGAATGCATTTCTGACTTTAATGAAAGTGTCCACTCTTTATGGTTTTGAATTTCACATGCTAACACACACTACAAAGTCTTTTGTATGCTTTAGGAGTCAAGCTGCCTATATACACTTCAGCTTACATGGTACTTATCCTTAATATAGACTTTTTTTACTTGGTAAAAATCTTTCTCTAAACTCTAAATGATTTTACTTAGTTATGGGATATGGGGCATCTGAGAATTGATAACTGTTGGAGATATGTTTCCTTTCTTTATAGACAAGAAGAGTTAATGGACATTGGTATGGAATGTAGAGATGGATGTTAGAGAAACCAGAGTTTGATATCTGTCTGGGGCGGGGTTTTTTTTTATTTTATTTTTATTTTATTTTATTTTTTTAAACTTTCACTTGGGTAGACAGGGAAATTAGCCATATTAGTGAAGTCCCCCACGCAGTTTCTTGTGGAGGGGATGAGCATCACCAGCTCTGTTCAATATCAACTCAGTTAAACACTGTTTATGGTCTGCCATGCAGGGGGGAAGGTCACTGCTTCGTGCATGCACACACACAAACACACATGCCATACCATAAGCTCTCAGACTAATACTGCTCTGCTCAGGGAAATCACATTGCTGGCATGAATGGGGGAGGGTTGTTTGGAATACGGGGCAAAGCATTGGGGGGCAGAACAGAAAGGAAAGGAAACAAGGAATTCGAAGAACAGTGAATGTCTTAAGTTGGGCAGTAGAGACAGATGGAGAGGAGAAAAAGTGCTGGAGTGTCTTCAGGAAAAGGATAGTGAGACCAAAAGAGTGGGAAAGCATGCTGAGAGGAGAAGACATTTTGGATGGTACTGAGATGTTTGTCATACTGTTAGACTCTAATTATACCTTTATCATTTGCTTCCCCATAAAGTCTGTCCTCTACCCCCCTGCTGAGTTTTTCACACACACACACACACACACACACACACACACACACACACACACACGTTCAAAATGACACAGACAACAACATATTCAGATGCATGTTTGTGCAGATTTGTATCTCTTCTCAGAAACCCATGGTTAAACTGCAAAGGACTTGCAGGGACTATGCTGTACCCTGTTTGCTGTACCCATATGTCATCCAACTAGATTTATAGTAGACAAGAGCATTAGAGAAAGAATGACAGCCTACAGTGGGAAAGAAGATAAAAGGATTGTTTGTGTGCTGAAAAGGTCACAAAAATACTGAGTGAGTTTCGTCAGGGTTTCAGAGTGCCCTAGATTTCCTGGTGCAGCCTTGGATAGGCTCAGGGTAAAGGTTTTGGTGTGAAATAGAAAGCAGTGCCCATGTTTGAACAGAAAAATTGATCAGGGCTTACCTCAGCCAAGTGGACTGTCAGATCTGCAACAGTTTTAAACTGGTCACTTTCTTCATGGAACAAACGTGGATAGCCAAGGGAGAGATGGCTCATGTCCCACACAGTAATTACCTAGAAAATTAATTTTTGGCAAGGATAATCTAGCTCCAGTAACCATATGCAAATTGAAGAGGGTACAGGCTAAAGTCTGCTGGATATTTAATGTAATCATGCTCTGTGAAAAAACATCATGCTAAGTTAAAAGCTAATATGAGTATATGCACCCTTTCTCAGAGCATGTTTTGTTTGGCCAAACTGTTTTAAACGTGGAATAGGTCTCTGCTTGAGTTGGGATGCACCACTGAGAGACAGGAAGGAGGAAGAGGAGACAGCAGTCATCTGCAATCTCCTGATCCTCAGCTGACTAGGGGGAGGGGGGGGGAGAACGAGGGAGGTATTGGAAAAGCAAAAAGGAAGAAAAGGGGAGTTGGACAGAGGTGGAAGGCAAGAGAGAGAGAGAGAGAGAGAGAGAGAGAGAGTGAGAGTGTGTGTGTGAGAGAGGGAGAGAGTGCGTATTTTCTTTTTCCAGCACCTCCATATGGAGAACCATCGAGAGAGAAATGATTCCTAATAAGGTTGTAATGAGAGGCGCTTTCTCCACAAGTATCTGTAGCTGCCAGGGAAAGTTTCCTTTCCATTCTCTTTCCTTTAAGTATGAGACCCAGAAGCAAAGAGAAAATAGTCCAATCCCTGTAGTGGAGAGAGACAGCAAACCAAGTCAGAAAGGCTCTTATGGACTGCAAGGGGTCAAATTAAACCATAAAAAAACTCTAATGTACGCACATTACACATTGTCAGATGCTGACTGCTGGCTTCCTCCTCTGCCTTTGAACGAATGGGTAGAATAACATTCCTGATCAGGGCCATTTGTGTAGTGTTGTAGACCCCACATTGGGGCGTTTTTTTTTTCTGAGTGGAGGCAGCTGGCCTTCTGTGTCACTGGATGAATGATGAGAAAGTTGCTCATGCAGTAACAGTAACACTCTCTCTCTCTCTCTCTCTCTCTCTCTCCTTTTTTAGGTTTTGTATGTGATGGTGTTACAGGAGGTTGCTATTGAATCATGGCTCAAGTGCTACATATGGACACCAGCTTTCCAGGTTGGTTATTTTTGCATTATACATCTGAGCATTGCATCATTTGTAACCACCGATGCAATCTGCAAAGATAGATAGATAGATAGATAGATAGATAGATAGATAGATAGATAGATAGATAGATAATTAAATCATGCAATCGCAAACTCATGGTACATGGTACAATGTGATCAATCACATATGATAGTACATGTCTGATACTAACATCTGTGTTCACAAGAAAAGACGCCTTCTACAGTGTAAACAGTGGCATAGATTTCATTTAATCTTTATTGGGGCAGTTGTATGATTGAAGTTTTTTTTACTATATATTAATTATAACATTATTGTTGCTAAGGATGTAGACCTGTTGCACTAGTTAATTACACAGCAATTCAGTATTTCTAAATTGAACATTGATTCCTGTCATTAAAATCTACTAAATACAGTCTATAGTCTTTTTAGCAACAAGGTTGTACAGGGAAACCCTGTATGAACCACAAATCAACTAACGTGTTGTAACACATTATGTAATGGTGTGTAATGTGGCCAGTGTCAGATGGATATTTATAGTTGTTTCAGAAGGTTTTAAATTGTGATTGGAATGAAACATGCAGACAGATTAAGTAATATTTTTAAAAAGTGTTTGGATCACATTCTTCTGCTAGTTACTATGCAGAAGACTTTCTAACAGACTGCATTAAAAAGCATGCTGGACACATGTCCTCAGCATCCCCAGTTACACATATGGCCAGAGATTTTCTATTATTATTTTTTACGAATGTACATATTTACCCAAAAAAATAGGTTTGCTAGCTGTCTATAGCCTACTATTGATGCTGTTCTCTGTTGTCTGGCTAAGAGATTAGAGTGAGATTTACACTGGTTTAAAGTTGATTACCCCACTCTGCAGGGAAGATTAACTCTACAGTCCCCACTTCCCTGCACCCGAAGGACACGGAGGCTCCTTACTCAGTAGAGACCCCCTATGGTTACCGTCTGGATCTGGACTTCCTCAAATATGTTAATGACATTGAAAAGGGTAACACTATAAAGAGGGTCCCTGTTCAGCGACGTCCACGCTATGGTTCTCTGCCCCGTGGTTATGGATACACTGGCTCGTGGTGGACCTCCACTGAGTCATTGTGCTCCAATGCCAGCATGGACAGCCGCCACTCATCCTATTCATACTGTGCTCCAGGCTATCACACCTCTCAGCGTCCAAACTTCAGCATGGCCCGTGTGGAGAAGACTCTGCTAGATGCACGGCGAAAGCTGGAGGAAGAGAAGGACACTCGCTTTTCCAACTTAGGCAGCATGCACAGCAGTGTTGCTGGCTCCAACACCTCTCTGTCCAGTGCCCACAGCTTCAGTCGTGCTCAGGGAGGGGGAAGTTCATACACACCTGTCAGCTCAGGCCTGTCCACACCCGTATCTCCCACCCCAGCCCACCTACAGCATGTACGTGAGCAGATGGCCATGGCCCTTAAGAAGATCCGGGATCTGGAAGAGCAAGTGAAGACCATTCCTGTGCTGCAGGTGAAGATCTCCGTGCTGCAGGAGGAAAAGCGACAGCTTAGTGTGCAACTAAAAAGTCAGAAGTTCCTGGGCCACACCCATGGGTTTAGCCGTGGGCGGCCACGTGGAGAGCTCTACATTGACATTCCAGAGGAGGGAGTGGAGGCTGGTACCAGTAAGGTGGAGGTGGGACTCTCACCCACTACCCCTGATGGCTCACGTCAGGACTCAGGCTGTGAGATAGAAGATACTGTGATCATGGGCAGTGTTCAGCCAGGGACCAGGAAAGAGGTTCGAACTATTGGTGTGGGTCCAGACAATAAGGAGAAAGATACTTGCCAGGTGGGTGTAGGTGTGAGGGAGGAAGACTTGGGCTTTCTGCCAGAGACAGAAGTTCTGAAGTCCAAAGTGGACCAATTGGAGGTGCAGCTGAGAAAGACTATGCAAGAGCTACAGAGTGCCCAGATGCAGGTGGAGGCAGTGCAGAAGGAGAGGCAGGGTGGGACCCTGCAAGCCGATCATGCTGTGAGGGCCACCAGCCTGGGCTGGCAGGATCAGCACGACCTGGGAGGTGCTGGCCTCCACACACTGGTCAGCTTTACCCAGCAAGGCCAACAAAAGCAGCAGAGAACAGTGGGGATCCAGGTATACACACTGGAGCAGCCTATGGTGATGCTCAGGACTCAGCAATGCAGCACCTCCAGCAGACCTCTATCTGCACCCCTGCTGGAGGGAACTCCTCACAGAGGATATGCAGAGCCTCTGAGTGCAGAAGGTATGTATTGATACCGCAATTCCAGTACTGCCTTTTCTATTGTTTACCTGTCACTTAAAAAGTATAATAGTCAATGTTAAATCTTGCTGTGTTTTGTGTTCTCCTTCTGCCTACTGTCCCAGAATCAATTGCAGTAAGCTCCAAACAGGTACGAGAGGTCCTAAGAAGTGAATTGTCCACATCAGTGCCAGTCACCAGCCCTTCTAGTGTTATGCAGACAAACTACAGTCAAGCAGCTCCCCTTTGTCAGCGGCTGAGGGACAAAGAACAGAAACAGCAACTGGCCACAGAAGTTATGCACTCACATGAAAGTGCACCCCAACCAGGTATGTCTTTTGCCATTCTTCCATTTAATGATTTTGTATGTATACATGAATAAATGCATCTCAATAGGTTTTTAAACAATAACATTAAGGCCCTTTATTTCTTTTAAAGCCTCTCCTCATTCCAGCTTGAGATCAATCATGAAGCATAAGGCAGACAGAGAACCCAGCTCTTCTTCAACCCAGAAGAATCTGCAGTTCATAGGCGTGAATGGAGGGTAAAGTTAATATGTATTCTATAACTTTCAGCATTTTTACTGTGTAATTATTATATAACATTATTTAAGTGACTTAAATTAGTTAGTGGAACCTACTTATCATTTTCTCTGTCCTCTTGTAGTAACTTTTTGTAGTAACTATTCAATGAGAGCAGTAACTACAGGTATGAACTACAGGTATGAGTCCACGTCATCAGAGAGCAGTTCTGAGAGTTCAGATGATGAGAGTGATGCAAGCGAATATCATGAAGCCACTGAGAAACTACCAGAATCTCCAGCTCATCACCCTCAGGCTACCTCTGTCAGCAGCTCTGCTGTTTCTGTCCCTGTAATTCCCAAATCTACAGAGACAGCAAATGCCCAGCACAGCAACGCCCCACTTTTACTTAGTGAGGGCTCAGGTCTGCATAGCATCACCCAATCACCAGCCTTGGACACAGCCACATGTCAACATGTTATAATGTCACCAGCCTCAGATTCTGACAAATGGCACTCTGCAATCCAGTCGTCTACAACTGCCATGGCTCCTCAGGAGACTCATATCCTGTCAGCGGAGTCAGATTCCATTCAGCAATATACCACCAAAAACACTGCCATTTGCCCTGAACATAGTTCCACTGAATCGTCAACAGTCTGCATGACATTGGGACAAACTGTTAACCAGCCCCAAGCCACTAGCTCAGATAGCCAGCAAAATTCTAACCAGCCAGAATCCTCAGGCCTGACCACTGAAGAGCCCACTGCTCTATCACATACCATTGGTGCTTCTTATCCAGATGATAGCCAATCACAAACCACTGACCTCACTCCATACCAGCAAACTGTGCAGTTGAAGGCGTCTGGTGCTTCTGACCAACGGGATACAGACAAATCTCCAGTCAGCAGTCCAACTGAAAACACCTGCTCAAACAAAGCACCTGAACAAGAAAGCAGGTGTGGTACAAATTCTAAATTTGTTATTTGTGTAAACAACAATGAGTGTTATAATTCAACTAATGCATCATTGCCTCTTCAGTTTCAGAGGGGAACTGAGTGACAGCTTCATGACAGCTCTTCATACCTTGCAGAAAGCACTTGGTGAACCAAATGCTTTTAGCCAACAGGGGGCGGTATGTATTTTTGGGGAGCTATGTAGAAATTATGTAACATAATGGTTACCAGTTACCTAAAAGGGATGGACAAACGTTTGTGGACACCTATCACAGTCATATGTGGTTCTTCCTCAGACTCTTCCTCCCCAAACTTCCACAAAGTTGGAAGCACACAATTGTATAGGATGTTTAGGATTTGTATGCTGTAGCACTACAATTTCCCTTCACTGGAGCTAAGGGGTTCCAGCATGACAATGCCCCTGTGCACCAAGTGACCTCCATGAAGACTTGATTTGCCAAGGTTGGAGTGGAAGAACTCGAGTGTCCTGCACAGAGCCCTGACTTCAACCCCACTGAACACCTTTGGGATGAACTGGAACGCCGACTGCACCCCAGACCTCCTCACCAACATCAGTGCCTGACCTCACTAATGCTCTTGTAGCTGAATGAACACAAATCCCCACAGCCACGCTCCAACATCTAGTGGAAAGCTTTCCCAGAAGAGTGGAGCTCATTATAACAGCAAAGGGGGGAATAAATCTGGAATGGGAAGTTCAACAAGCACATGTGAGTGTGATGGTCAGGTGTCCACAAACCTTTGACCATATAGTGTGTATATATATATAAGAAAAAACTAAAAAAAAAACTATAGAAATAAGCTATAGTGATCTGTATACATACAAGATGAAGAAAATGGATGTGTTTTATGAGATTAGTAAGTATACACAGCTGATTTTTTTTACATTTAGCATTAAAAAAATTTCTTGATGTGTTACCATCCTACCTTCCTGGCAAATGGAAACATCATTAGGAAAGGGTGTTTTGTTATAGGAAGATTTGTTATGTTATACCACCATGCAAAGCAATCATTGGACTTATTGATTTGGATGAGATGATTGCCCATACCATTCTAGATCCCTTGGCTGTACTTACCAGTTGGCAGCAGACATTGTGGATTAAAGGCATCATTTCAATTCTTCTAAACATAAATCTGTTTAGATTGATTGACAGATGACCATTTTTTCCCACTGCTCACTGCTTGTTTTAGGCATCTTCATGTATTGGCTGTTCATTTGAGTTTACAGAAGGCAGCTTGCCTCAATTTTAGCTTTGTAAATCTTATAATGAACAGAGCTTGTTGAAACTGAGTCATAGACTATGTGTTTTCAACATTCAGTTCTGTGGTTATTTTCATGGCTGCCTTTATGCACATGTAATTTGGGCACTCACTATTAGGCCAATTTTGAGCTCTGTTGGTTGCCTCATGTTGCTTTTATAGCCCGTACTTACTGTTAGATGGGAATCAACCTAATATAACTCACCGGTGCAGCCCTGTTTCTAGTTGACATTTAGTCACCTTAAAGTCAAAGTCTCTTTTATTTTTTCCACCTCGTATTTATATTTACATTCCTTATGGTCAACCCCACTCCCAGTGCTTTTATTTTTCTGCAACCCCACATTTGCTCCAGTCACCTGCCTGTACATCTATTTGAAGTCTTTTGCAACAATGCTTCTTCCAGAGAACAGCCTACACCACAGTGTTACAGGAGTGGCTGCGTGTCTCATGTCATAAATCTGCGGACACAGCAGTGGTCCAAGCCTACATGGATGCCTTTGCCTCTGTCTCACCTCAGCTACTGGAGTTTGTGATCAATATGGCTGATGGGAATGGAAACACAGCACTTCACTACACTGTCTCACACTCCAACTTTCCTGTGGTCAAACTGTTGCTGGACACAGGTCAGTCTCTGTGATGGACCATGTTAACTTTATATACGCAGTATTCATGGCATTGAACAGTAATGGCCTTGTCAGTTAGATGATGAGTTTAATCAGATGTATTAAAGTAGGGAAATATCTGAAATGTGTAGTGCCATGGCCAGTAAAGTTGACTGACATGCTGATTGAGCCTGTATTGTATTTATGTACCATGGAGACTGTGTTGCTTTTGTTCACTAGCTGACAAATCTGTGTGTGCTCTATGCAGGTCTATGTAATGCAGATAAGCAGAACAAGGCTGGCTACACAGCTATCATGCTGACAGCCCTGGCTGCGTTCCACTCTGAAAGTGACCTTCAGACGGTTCTGCAGCTGCTCCGCACTGGAGATGTCAATGCCAAGGCTAGCCAGGTGCGCCCCCTACTGGCCAAAAAGACTAGTTACAATTATGAGGAAACCTACATTTTCACTCAAACCTACATTAACTCTCTAAAGAACCTCTGTGATTAATAGCATTTTTAATCTCCTCTGAATAATGGTGATTTTGAAGACACAGGTGTTTTCTTGTAATAATATTTACTAGAAAAATCATGAAGTAAAATGTTTGAATTAGCGGGGGAGCTATTGAACTCTCGGTTCTGCCAAAAAAGAGCATGTGCTTCCCAAAGAGTGTGTGTTTGGCCCTGTTTGGATGTAATATTATCATTTGTCCTGAGTGATCCAATCACAAGTGGACAACCGAGACAGATGTTAAAAGCAAGTATGAACAGGGCCTTCTTGTATGTGGCACATTGTAGGCTGGACAAACAGCTCTGATGCTGGCAGTGAGTCATGGCCGAGGAGACATGGTTAGAGCTCTACTGTGCTGCGGTGCTCAGGTCAATCTTCAGGATGACGATGGTTCCACAGCTCTCATGTGTGCCTGTGAGCACGGTCACGTGGACATTGTGCGCCAGCTTCTTTCTGTACCAGGCTGTGATGCCACTCTCACTGATAATGTGAGTTCTCCATCTAGTCCTTTTCTTATGAAAGTGGTATATGGTTTTTTTATCACTGTATAAAAAATAGCTGAATATACATGGATCATATTGTTTCCAAAATATCCGTGAGTGTTTTTTTGTTAACTTTATTCCCTCAGGATGGCAGCACTGCTCTCTCCATAGCACTAGAGGCCAGTCAGAATGACATTGCCGTGCTTCTATATGCCCATCTGAATTTTGCCAAACCTCCTTCCCCTGTAAGCAAAATCACATGTACTTGATATTATTATGCAACTCAAGCATGCTGTATCTGTTATTGTGTCTACCACTGAGCATTTACCACGTTATGTTTTTATTACTCTCAGGTGTCTCCAAAGTCACAAATTGTAGGATCCCCACCGTCTTCATCAGAAATCCTAAAATGAAACACTAAGGCTGATTCCTCTGTGGACACATACTCATTGTAATTGTGCATACAGTTGATCTGTGCAAATATATCTGTTTTTATATATATGTATATGTACCCACTGCTATTATCACTTAATTCTATGCTACTGCATTTTCAGTGGTTTCAGTGTGTCCTTTACACACAGCTTTCCAAACCTGAGGCCTCATTTATTAAATCCTAAATTCCAGTGATATGATCTAATATTACAAATCACGTGCCAGTGGGGTACTATGAAACCTGAAACTGACGTGAAAATGTTCTTATACATACGCAAAGTGAAAACCAATTTCACTTTTGTCTTGTGCACCTTTATTCTAGTGCACTCACTTTTTCTCTGATGGGGAACTTTTACTCATTCCAGTGTGACATTAAGTGAATTATTTAATTAATGAATGAATCTAACATTGATAATGAAAATGTTGAGGAAAATCTGAATTAAAAAGAGACATTAAAACTTACATCTCAGAGAAAGGGTAGTTAAGCATAATGAACAGCAGGGTTTTACTGACTTTTAAATGCTCAATAAATAAATAAATAGGCAAACAAACAAATAAATAAAATGCCTTCAGTAGCTCTTATAGACATCGCCAATGGATTTTTATGTAAAGCAAGTTTTTTCAAAATTGATTAGCCTGTCTTACATATGACCATGAGTGGCTTCCAAAATCTAATGAAAAGTATCTGGAAAGGCATGTAGCCTGATAATGACAAGAATAAAGAAATACTAGAGACATGTCATGACCCATGTCCTTAATGGTTGTGCCAGAATTGTTCAGGTGATTAGACACTGTACTGTCTACTTGACGTTGGGAATTGGGTATGTCTTGAGGCATTACCAGAGAAGACTAAAATATCCTGTATTCACAGGGATCTCACAAAATACACGATATGGCTGAAAGTTTGTGGACACCTGACCATCACACCCATATGTCCCATCCAGATTTAGTCCCCTTTGCTCTTCTGGGAAGCTTTCCACTAGATGTTGGAGCGTGGCTGTGGGGATTTGTGTTCATTCAGCTACAAGAGCATTA
>CM075025.1:17289205-17302372 GCA_037576675.1 Pangasius sanitwongsei | reverse complement strand
CAGCTCCCTGCTCTAAAAATCAATTTAATATAGAGTCCTCGAATGGAGGACGTATCAGATATTAAACTGATAAGAACTGACTGTTCACTTGCTGCCTATATCCCTGCCCTTGACAGGTGCCATTGTAATGAGCTGGTAGATCCAACTTATACATGACATTGTTGATGCACCGTAGAACTTGAATGGTCTACTATACCTTTGAGTTAGTTTTCTGAATCTTTGTGACAATCTAAGGTCTCGTGTGGAGATCCATATCTGATCTCCAACTTTGTACTGTGGTGGTTCCTCTTCTGTGTCACTGGTGAATTCTATGTTCGTACGTGCTACCTGTTTGAGGCATTGATGGGTGCTTTCCATTCATCCACTGCGGGTGAGTCGATGGGGTTAGCATTCCATGGGAATCGGGGCTGGTAGCTGAATGAAATGGAGTGAGCTGGGTAGCAGAGTGACAAAGCAAATTTTGGTCATATTCCACCCATGGTAGAAATTGTGACCAGTCATCTTGTTTATCAGCTCAGAATGTTCTGAGGAAATTATCAATTTCCTGGTTGGCTCTCTCTACTTGGCCCTTTGCCTGAAGGTGATAACCAGATATGACGCTTACTGACAATCCCAGTTTCTCTATGAAATTGTTCCACACTCTTGATGTGAATTAAGGTGCTCACTTTATCCTCTGGGAAGTACCTGAACTTATGGTTAAAGATATTTTCTTCTATCTCGAAGGCAGATGGTAGGTTCAAAACAGTCCATGATTTCCATGTGTTGCCCTGAGAGACTGGGATATCTGTGAGAAAATCTCAGGTCAAGTGAGACTATGGTCTATGAGGCTTGGGTAGTGGAACTGGTTTGCCAGCAAGCAGAGTTTGTGGAACTGTGGCTTGGGCACAGGGGGAACACACTAATATGAATGTGTGTATATCTGTGATTATACAGGGCACCAGCATTTACCTTGGAAGAGTTGGTACGTTCTGTGGATCCTTGGGTGTCCCTTGGCATGTGAGATATGTGCCCAAGTGACCAGTTTATCCTGCAGGGGTGTTGGCACATAGGTTTTACCTGCCAGGCATGAACTTGGCACTACTTGATTTCCTGATCAATGTCTCAGGATAAGGATCCTACAAAACTTAACTGCAGGAGGATGTGCTTGTCAGTGGATACTGTGCGATTTGCAAGATAAAGCCATGAGATTCCACTTTAGCATTTAATATTTTATAAGCCAGGCCAGTATGAAAGGGTGACCTGGATTTTTGCAAAGAAAAGTGCCCACTGTGCTTGTCTTGAGTTGAGTCTTTTTGCACTTTTGATATATTAAAGGTTTTTATGGTCTGTGTAGATAATGAATGGATGTGTAGCCCCCTCTAGTCAGTGACGCCGTTCCTCCAGGGCCAACTTAACTGCCAGAAGCTCAGTTATGACTGACATATGATGACTGTCATAGTTTCTCTTGCCAGGAGAAAGCTTCTTAGAAAGAATGCTTGATGGAGCTTGGGCTTCTCTCCAAAGCATTGTGACAGCACGGTACTCACCACTGTCTCTAAAGCATCTACTTGTGCAGTGAAGGGCTTTAATGGGTCTGGCTGTTTCCGATTGGGGGCTGTGGTGAATGATTCCTTGAGGCATTCAAAGGCATGCTCAGCCTCAGTGTTCCATTTGAGTCTCTTAGGTGCTTTCTTTAACAGTGAAGTGAAGGGGCAACAACTGAGCTGAAGCTCTAGATGAGGAGCATGTAAAAATTTGCAAAACCCAGAAATTGTTGAAGGTCCTTGATGGTGGACAGCTTGGGCCATTCTTTGCACCACAGAGACTTTCCCACTGTCGAAGAGTGCCCCTGCTTGACTGATGATATACCCCAGAAATGCAACTTTGGATTTGTGGAACTCGCACTTCTCTCCCTTGACATAGAGGTCATTCTGGAAGAGGCGAGCCATTTTACATGTGCAGTGCAGAGCAAGTGGAGGAGCTGGGGGTTGTGAAACCTTGAGTGTTGGAACAGTGGTTGACCTGATGTGTGGGATTGTGTTTCACAATGCTCAGTTTAGCCTGTCCAATCTGCATGGGTTCTGTGGCTGTTGGATCTGATGAAGAACTCCATTCCACTTTAGTCATTTATTGGCCCCTGAGGAGTTGATCCAGTCATATGGAGAAGTTGATCAGCATTGTAGCACATGGCTGGATCTCCAGACTACTTGTCTGGTCAAGTGATGGGTGGCAGAATGGATGGAAAAGCAGCGGTGTAGCGATGTATGGTGTAGTGGGGTAGATATGATGTTATCATGTTACTAAACTGTGTGATGCTGGTAGTAAACAGCTAACTGTGATCTTGGTAGTAAACAGCTGTAAGTTGCTGTTGTTGCTCTCCAAACAAGTGGCCCTCAGCCGCTAGTGCCTGCTGCCAATCGAGCATTCCTGCTGCATCCACGTTGTGGCAAAGTATACTGTCAGGCAGCAGAGATGGCTGCAGTTGCAGGTTAATGCTTTATTCAAAAGATATGCAAACAGATTCAAAATGATACACAAGAGCATGGTCAAAAAACAGGCAAGAGTCATGCAATGAGCAAACTGCTTTGGGTAGACAAGCCCGATTTTTAAAACCAGAAAACAAGTAAGATCAAAAAATAAATAAATAAATAAATATCATGCCCAAGATAACAAGGCTTGGAATGTCGACAGTGTAAACACAGGACAATACTTCACATTATGTGTCTCTTTGTGTCTGGTTTATCCCAGTTGGTTGCAAGATTGTTGCTAGTCGGTTGCTGATGAAACTCAGCTGGTTACTAGAGTGTGCAAGGTGGTGGCTATGCAAAACCAGGTGGTTGCTAGGGTGTTGCTAGGTGATTGCTAGGCTAACCCAACCAGTTGCTAGGGTGTTGCTAGGTGGTTACTAGGATAACCCAGTTGTTTGCTAGAGTGCTGCTAAGCGAGTGCTAGGATAATGCAACTGGTTGCTAGGTGGTTGTTAGGCTAACCCAGTCAGTTGCTAGGGTTGTACTAGGTCATTGCTATGCTGCCCATTTTGGTTCATAGAGTGTTGCTAGGTGGTTTCTTTGCTGACTGCTACAGTGTTGCTAGGTGGCTGATATGGGGTCCCAGGTGGTGTGCAATGATGTTTCTAAGAGGTTTTAATTAATATGACCCCAGTGGGTTGCAAGCTTGTTGCTAGCAGTTGCTAAGCTAGCTCAGCTGGTCGATAGGGTGTTGCTAGGTGGCTGCTATGGGGTCCCAGGTGGTTTCTATATTGTTTCTAAGAAATTTCAATATAATCCCAGTTGTTTGAAGGTTGTAGCTAGTCAGTTGCTAAGGAAACTCAGCTGGTTGCTAGTGTGTTAATTGGTTGCTATCATCATGGTCTAGCTGGTTGCTAGGGTGTTGTTAGGTGGCAGTTATGGGGTTCCAAGTGGTCACTGTGGTGTTTCTAGGATGTTTTTTATATGATCCTAGGTGGTTGCCTGGTTGTTGCTAGCAGGTTGCTATGGTAATCCAGTTGGTTGCTAGGGTGTTGCTAGATTGTCCATGTACTACATAATGATTGAGTTTTTGAAATTTAATTGGCCCCTGAAGAGCCCATGTCTTGTCACTTGTCGCTTTGGAGCACTTCAATGGCTGCCTTTACATGCACGTCAATATTTTGATATTAATCAGAATTGAGCAATATTCTAATTAGTATTGAGTCATGTAAATACAATCCGATCGTCCGACTCAGATTAAGACAATATTCTGATCACCCATAATCTGATTCCCATCCCTGGACTATGCGTGTTTTAATCGGAAATTTGTTGCATGTAAACACCTTACTCAGAAAATCCACTGAAAGGCGACATAAGCGTGTGCTCAGTCCGCAAGGAATTGTGGGTGCTAACAGATGCTTAGTTGTAGGCTAGGTATTTAGGGATGGCTTCTCAGGCAGACTTACAACAACCGTGTATACAGGAATATTCCGATGCCTGTAAGCATATAAACATCGTATTCGGAATATGGCTGCAACCCGAATATAGACCTTACACTGAATTTGAAGAGCATGTAACCGTAGCTATTGCCTGAATTTTGAAAGATTCGCAAACGTCACAGTTTGTTCGATTTAACACCGGCTGCAGCGCACAAGCGAACGGAGAGCCACCCGGCTAATGTTTCCGGACAGCAACACAGGTTTTATCAACCACGTCGCCTAACGTTTGAATGAGCATTTACCTGCTGTCGCTGGACTTCTGTTTGTCTAATATTAGGTACACTGTATAAAAAATAAATAAATAAATAAAACAGTTGGTCTGTTCATTTAATCAAACCTCTCGGTTACACATAACCGAAAATTATTTGGGTGATTTGATTTATTATTGGGTTAATTTGGTAACAACCCAACATAGTTGTTTAGTTATTCTGGTCTTGTGACGGCATTTTAAATTTTCGGGGTGCAGCTTGAACTCCAGTCTCGTGCAGAGTTTCAGATGTGGTCGACTGAATTCAGGTGATTAATGCCCGACTCTTTAAAGTTCATAAATACATAAACTTACCCAATCGGTTACATAACGTTACTATGGATGTTATTTTTGTTAGTTTATTAGCTTCGTTACTGTTGCACATACGTATATGGAAATAACCTCGAAGTGTTACATAATTATGATAACATTTTATGATAACCAGTGCGGGCGTGTTCGAGCGTCAGCTGCGGACAGAGAGGAGGCGGACTGAACCTGCAGGTAACACGTGACGATTTTCACCTGTGCCTGATTACCGCCAGTCTACTTACGTATGTCTTTTAGTGCCGCCCATAACCGGAGAGAGAGGGAGTGGTGTAGCTGGTGGAGATTGCGCGCGCAACGTGAACCTAGAGCTTGAATGGGGCGAAAGCCGCGAGCTAGTGACGGCTCGCTTTTCTGTTGGTTTGCCTTTTCTCCTGACTGAGTGAAAGTAAACGTGATCTGCTGACATTCCGCCTGTCTCCCGAGTCTTTCATACACATCCACACGCGGGGCCTCAGGATCGAGTTGTTTTAACCAAACATTAAAAAAAAAAAAAAAAAGTAGCTACATTACTATTTAGCTAGCTATCTGGTGAAGCTAAGCATTGTTAGAAGGTAACGTTAGTTGGCGTAACACATTTTCAACTACAATGCTTAGCTAGCTAGTTAGACGCAGCAATTAGATGATAATGTGTTCCCGTTAACGTTAGACAAACAATGTACCGTTTTTATCGGAGCGTTTCTGCTAAATGTCTTGGACTGTTTCTTTCAGACGGTAGATGAAATTAGTCCATTGCTGTTGCATACGGTTGTGTTGTAGACATTAAGCGAATGGTAAACCGAAATATATTTATGTATTATACATTGTAAATGTACTGATTTATGTTAAAGAGGAAAAATGTGTCCATATTCCTATATAGAAATGTATATGCTCAAGTTCAAGCAAATGCCTCAAAACCCATTGGATGGCGCTTCATCTTACATCAAGACAATGACCCAAAACGTACTGCTAAAGCAACAAGAGTTTTTTTTTTTTTTTTTTAAAGCTAACTGGAAAATTCTTGAATGGTCAAGTCAGTTACATGATCTGAACACAACTGAGCATGCCTTTTATATGTTGAAGAAAAAAGCTTAACGGGACTTGCCCCTGAAACAAGCAAGAGCTGTGAGAAGAAGATGGCTGCAGTACAGACCTGGCAGAGCATCCCCAGTGAAGGGGGGAGGGGTTACAAATCTGGAGTACAGAGGAATTTTTTTTTTTTTTAAAGTCTTTATCCCAATCACACTAGCCATATATACCTGGTTCAGCACATTCAAAATGTCACATATTTGCCGCCCAGCATTTCCTCCCTTGGCGAGAAATAAAGACAGGAGTGTATCTGTGTGTTTGTCCAGGTTTGCCATGAATGTTGCTTCCAGCTCAACAGCTGTAATCCTCCTGAATTCTTCTTTGACCTTAAAAGCCAATAATACATTACTCAAAAATTAGACAAATTTAGAGCTAAATTAAAACATGGGAATCTCGGTGTAGGTACCTGAGAGATGTCAAACAAGACAGGCCATCTTTGCTGAATGTTCTCTATTGAAGGACTGTTCTTTATTATCTCCTGGCAACAGTAGGAGAAAGTTCTGGCCATTTTCTCATTAATATTTTTTCTAGCTGTCCCTTATCTTGCCGTCCTTAAGGAGCTCCACCCATTTATGTTCAAGATTATGTACAGTTGCTCCAGATGGATGTGGTGGGAGGTAGTTTAATTCGGTTTTCCTTGGGTTTTTTTTTTTTTTTTTCTTTTTTTTAAAGCAGCAGGTTTTTTTTTATTTTTACCTGAGTTCACAGCTACTTTTGGGCAACCTAGACTTCTCAATTTTGACAGAAAATTTCCCATCTTGTACTTCAATCTTGTTTGCCATCCATAGAATCCAGAGAATGACCCGGGCTCCTTCAAGCAAGGATGTTTTTCAGTTAATGCCTCTGAACTGTACAAATTTGCTGGCTTTTTGGATATGCACAACTGTGGGGGAAAAAAAATTCTATCAATTTTTCCAAAATATCAGATTTCACACATGGATTAGTCAGAAAAGTTCGATCACTTCAGATTTCAGAATCAGCTCTGTGTCATAGACACACTCTGGAATTTCAAACTGTGATGGCCACAGCTATCATTGTCTATGACTCTCTGGAGAAGAGATAAATATTGTGTCATCTGAAGAGCCAAATGATGAGGGTGCTGAAGAGGCAACTGAAGAGACCTCTGAGGTAGAGGGGGCAGCACTCTCTGAGCTGTCAACTGTTGATAAATTTATTATCAGTGGCTCAACTTGCACTACTATGATAGTGTCTTTAAGATCAGATGTTGAAGTCAAAGAAAAGAACTCTCCAAAATCAGTGTCTTTGTAATGTAAAGTAAAGTTTCCTGAAATGTCTCTCTAACTACTGACTCCAACTTCGCACAGGTATCTGGAATTCCAGAGGGCAGCTGAAATTTGTGAATGGAATATTGATCAAGAATCATGCGTAATAGTGCTGGTTCACTCACTGTTCTTTTTGAAAAAGAAAGACAATTAGATAAATATGGAATCAATTAAAGGAATCTCCTAAATGAAAACCCTGTCATCATTTACTCAATATCATGCCATTACAAACTTGTATGATTTTCTTTCTTCTGCAAAACACAAAAGATGACGAATTTGAAGAATATTTCAACTGTTTTTGTCCACACAGTGAAAGTCAATGGGGTCCAAAAGTTTAAAGCTCCAAATAGGACACAAAGTAGTTTAAAAGTAATCCATACAACTCCAGTAGTTTAATCCAAGTCTTTTGAAGTGATATGATAGCCTTGTATGATTAACAGACCCTAATTTGTTATTCACTCTCAAATCAAATCATTCATCAACTCATGTTTACAGAGCCCAAATCAAATATGGCGACACATCAATAACATCAAACCTCATTGGTTCTTGTGTGTCTCATGAATAAACGTCATGATATCACAACATAAGCTTGTGATACTACTACTTGTGATGCTACTGGCGTGTCACCATAATTGATTCATATTGCTTTAGAAGACTTGAAGTAAACCACTCGAGTTGTATGGATAACTTTTATGATACCTTTATGTCCTTTTTTGGAGCTTGTAACTTTTGGACCCCATTGACTTTAATGGACAAAAACAGATAAAACATTTTTCAAATATCTTCTTTGTGCTCTGCAGAGGAAAGTAAATCATATGAGGGTGAGGTGATATGAGGGTGAGTAAATGACAGAATTTTCATGTTTAGATGAACTATCCCTTTATTGTAAAACATACAACAGACATGTCATTGAATTAAGCAAATCTTTTTTTTTTTTAAATACCTAAGTTTATTTCCTAGACTTGTGTAGAAATGGAGCACTCTTGGATCTTGTAATACTGATTGAATATGTAGAGTGTTTTCCTCTTTCATTCTTCTTTGAAATGCCCCTGAACATTCTTCTTTCAACAGAAAATCTGAACGCTGGCCAAGACAAAACCTGCATGGATATGGTCCAGAAAAACTTTCAACAAATCCACCAATTGAATGAGCTGCTAAATTGTCTGCTACCACACATATAACTGTGCCTCTGACATTCTCACCAAGCCTAGTAACAAAAATTCCTTCTCTGTTCGATACTCCAAGATCTTTCAAATGAGGTTCTAGTACAAATGAATATCCATACGGTTTCACATCTTCTGCTTTGTACAGCACTGCCAAATAAATGGATGACAACTCAGAACAGAGTAATGAAGGTACATTTACCAGCACCCAATAAACAACAGTGATTTTTTGGGGTTTTTTTGGGACGCTCTAATTGGATTGCAAATCTCGAAGTCATCAACGTATTCTGCCTCTGGTGAAAATTTAATAGAGGCACAATATTTACATGAGAATTGTTTATTTGATTTCATTTAATTGTTTTTATTTTGTTAAAATATCTTATTTTTTCATTTAGTACTACCCTTCAGAAGCTACATAAGATATTTACACGTTTCCAAGAGGACAAAATAATAACAATTTGGACCGATCATCGTGTTCAAAATTTTACACCCCCTGGCTCTTAATGCATCTTGTTGCCTTCTCAGCTTCATATAGCCGCTGCTGGAAAGGGCTCAAATATGCAGAAGATGGTGGAAAAGCAGAGAATGTTCAGGACCTGGAGGATTTTTCTGTAGAACAGTGGGCAGTTTAACTGCTCGGGACAAACAGCTATCACAAAACATAAAAACAGTCATTGATAATCCATGTAACAACACGCAGTATTAAGAATCAAGCGTATGTAAACTTTTGAACTGGTTCATTTGTGTAAATTCAGTTATTGTTGTGTCTTGTGGACTATATGTAAACATCTGCTATTTGAAATAGCGTATTCAGGGCAGTACTAAATAAAAAACACAACATGCAATTTTTATGATCCCTCTTATTTATTTTTTAATTATTAACATTTTGCAGATTCTGCAAGGCGTATGTAAACTTGACCCCAACTGTACTTACAAAACACTCGCACGCGCAAACTCGATGCACAATTGCAAACTTTTTTCTAAGAACCAACATTCATAGCCATTCAAAAATTCAGTTTAAAAAGTACCCCCGACCAAAAATGCAATAAACGAGTGTTAACAGGTGTTAAAAAGACAACCAACAAAGCATTTTATTTCGTTTATTTAAAGATTGAAAACAAAGTTTTCATCGTCTTCACGTTGTACTTCAGAAAGTGGCTCCAATTCAGTTTAGAAAGTACCTCCTTGGCCATTAACGCAGTGGTTATTTAAAGACAGCTTCCCTGAAAAGTTTACCGTCTTCACCACTTTGCGCTTCAGAAAATGACTCCAGTTTTTTTTCGCTGGATATTTGCATATCACGTCATACTTCAAATTTTATGTTAAGTTTACTTAATCTTAACCTAAGTATAATTGTAGTTGACGTGACGTTTTATATTTTTGTATTGCACAAAAAGTTATAATTTTGTGTTGCACAAACTAATGCATGTTCAGTAAAGATAAAAATATTACAAAATGTACGCTTTTTGAGTTTAATCTATTTATATTTATACGTAGTGGTTGTTGAGCCAACGAATCATTTTACCGCTGTGTGTAAATAATAAATTCCAAACACTGATTGTTGATTGGCAGCTCATTCGTGTCGATAGCTTCCCTTTCGGTTTGAGGCTACCTCTCCTTTTTTTTTTTTTTTTTTTTTTTTTGTCAGCGCATAGAACCTTCACCGTTGTTTTTACATTCATTCTGATATGTCGCCTAAATACATTTTTACGGTACTGTGCCTAAGCCTTTGCATGGTAGGGAAAACCCTGACAATGTATCTGTCATAGGCGCGAAACCCAAAGAAAAAAAAGAAACTCAGGAGAAAAATTAATTTGTCAGTTTAGTTTCTGAACTGATGGCTGAGTAGCTACCACTGTTCTAGTTGTCCCCAAGACAGGACTGCCAGCGCTAGCTAGCAGTAATGTTTTTAACTGAAGAAAATGTTAGCCAATTTGCTAGTATTCCTCTTCAACACACACGTTAACTGATAATACTAAATATTTCAGTAAAATGATTTTAAAATGCAAACTATGCAAAAGTGGGACAGTTTTTGGTAGATTCACCATGGCACAATGACAAAAATACTGCTAGCCTTTGAGGTTTTTGTAAAGACACAGCCTACCTAAATGTAAATGTATTGAAACAACATTTGATATACTGTTAATGTGATGATATATTTGAACACCCTTAAGCACTGCTTTTCACTGAAAGCGTATTTTCAGATAAGGCAGGACAGATCATCAGAAAAAGTTTAAGTGTTTAAGTTTAAGTTTATAAAAAAATATGTTTGCTACAATTTCATTGTTACAAAAGTTTTATTTAGAACAATAAGGCGTTTAATAACATTTTACAAAGGAACACTCTGTCAGAAAATATTTAATATTTGAAAAATATGTGAGCCTAAAATCTATAAAACAGTTCAAATATTTATGAAATATTTTGATTTCCTTCATGCTGAATAGTTAATTGTAAACTTCATGAAATAGAAATAGTTATATATATGTATATATATATCCCCTGAACACACAAACACATACAACATCTTTTTTAAATGATGGTGGGTAACTCAGTTCTGACTGAAAAACTGCCTGATTGGGAAAGTAGGTCTTTTGAACAAAAGCAAAATCCATTTTGTTGACTATGATTTGAAAAATCATATTTCCATAAAGCATTGCTTGTGGAAAACGCAGCATCATCTAAAACTCCATCCCCTTCTGCATAAGACTCATGGTACCAAGCCTCACAAACACTGCATCCACCCTTCAGAAGCTTTTGGATCATCACTGGAACCATATTTTCTGCGGCAGCCTTTGTATTCATCTGAAGTGTTTGTGGTCATTCTGTTGTGTTTTTTCTTTTTTATTTGATTTTTCAACATAAGTAAAGTGTTCTAGGCATGTTAGAATTTATGATGATGGCTTGGCTCTGGGCTTCTTCATACCCCTTTCCCTTTTTGGCATGACAACAAGGTCTTTGAATGATGCCAAGCCAATAGCTGGTGGCTGGTAGGAGGTGGTTGGCATTGCAGTGGGTGTAGATGTCAACAATCTCAACTGCACCCAGTGTTTAATTTACCACATTTTGTGTCAGTGTGCTGGTCTTATTGCTGGCATGTATGATGTCTTCCAAATGGGAGTGGGTGCTGTCTATGGCAGGGTGAGGTTCATGCTCCGTGATGGCACTTGAGTAAATATTTCAATGGGGATGGCAAACAGATTTAATGGCAACATTCCTGTTGCCCTGAACCCAGCCTTGTCATTTTCTACAGTGTCTGTCTTCCTCCATGTTTCCATGAAAACAGAAAATAAATGTGATTTAGGCAACTTTATCCATCCAGTCAGCCTGTTCTACTTGCGAACTACTTCACACCAGTTGTGCTTCAGATTCTAAACAGAGCTCTGTCTGCTGGCTGCAATGCATGGGTGGTGTGAGCAGGATAGCACATAACCTCCACATTGTTCTCCTTCATTAGAGTTAAGAAGTTGAGGTTGAAGGCATGGCTTATGTGGCCATCAAGGAGCAGAAGGTGTGGCCTGACATCATTTTTTGGGAGGTGTGCCACAAACATTTCCCCCATTCAACAAACAGTTCTGCCATTATACAACCATTGTGTGAGGTTCTGACATACACATTTTCCAGGAAACCATACAACCACTTGCTTTTCACCCTCTTTCCTTTAAAAACTATGAGTGGAGGAGCATATCTTCCAATGGCTTTGAATGCTGCCAGTACTGTTGTAGCTTCCCCCTTCTCACCAGCTGTGATCTCAAAACAGGGCTTCCCTACTTCCCCAACAACTCGCCCAGAGGAGCCCTTATTCATCACAGTTCCAAATGTATGATGGTACATCTTTAATTCTCAAGGCATCAAGGGTTGTTTCATACTTTTGGAACCATTTTCCCACCACCTCCTTATTCATTCCTGCAGCATGAGTTGAAGCTAATTAGAATGAGACAAAGTATGGTTATTTCGTCACTCGAGAGCAGACAGTGGAAAATGGCGCCGTCCTGAATTTAAAAATAAGCTGGCACTGTCTCAAGGTTCACATTCACCAATCCACCAATAGGAATTGAGAGACACCCACACATACACAAATGGGTAAGCATAAGGATCTGAGCAACTATGACCAAATTGTGATAGCTAAACAACTGGGTCAGAGCATCTCCAAAAAGGCAGGTCTAGTGTTCCTGGATTGCAGTGGTTAGTACCTACCAGAAGTGGTCCAAAGAAGAACAACCAGTGAACCAGAGACAGGGTCATGGGCGCCCAAGGCTCACTGATGCACATGGGGAGTGAAGGCAAGTCCTTCTGGTCTGATCCCAAAGAATAACTTACAGAAGCACAAATTGCTGAAAAGTTAATGCTGGGTGTGATAGAAAGGTGTCATAACACACAGTGCATCGCAGCTTGCTGCGTGTGGGGCTGTGTAGCCGCAGACGGGTCAGAGTGCCCATGCTGACCCTGTCCCCCGCCAAAAGCACCTACATTGGGCATGTGAGCATCAGAACTGGACCATGGAAGAATGGAAGAAGGTGGCCTGTTCTGATGAATCACATTTTCTTTTACATCATGTGGACGGCTGGGTGCGTGTGCATCACTTACCTGGGGAAAAGATGGCACCAGGATGCACTATGGGAAGAAGGCAAGCTGACAGAGGCAGTGTGATGCTCTGGGCAATGTTCTGCTGGGAAATCTTGGGTCCTGTATTCATGTGGATGCTACTGTGATACATACGACCCGCCTAAACATTGTTGCAGACCAAGTACATCCCTTCATGGCAACGGTATTCCCTGATGACAGTGGCCTCTTTCAGCAGGATAATGTGCCCTGCCACACTGCAAAAATTGTTTAGGAATGATTTGAGGAACATGACAAAGAGTTCAAGGTGTTGACTTGGCCTCCTTGGCCCCACCTCGCAACTTACAGGACTGAAAGGATCCTGTAAGGTCCATGCCTCAATGGGTCAGAGCTGTTAAGGGGATATGTGTGTGTGTGCATGTGTGTGTGTGTGTGTGTGTGTGTGTATACACTGCTCAAAAAACTTTTTAATCAGAGTACAGCATCAAGTCAGTTAAATTCCTGGGATATTGATCTGGTCAGTTAAGTAGCAGAGGGGGTTGTTAATCAGTTTCAGCTGCTTTGGTGTTAATGAAA
>CM075025.1:17254435-17269418 GCA_037576675.1 Pangasius sanitwongsei | reverse complement strand
CCATTGTGGTGGTGTATAAAGGCAAAATCACAAAAACTCTGTCATTGTCCAAATACTTCCGGACCTGACTGTACATTTACATTTATTACAACTCTAGTAATCTAACTCGCTGGCCTTTCACTTATTCTACTAACAAAAATAGCAATCTCTAAAGAAGCAATAGCACTTGAGCCACCTAGTGGCTGGAGCACAACAACTGAATCAGAACACTCCCTGCCTGGTATCTGTAAGTATACCACTTCTGTTCACACTTCATATTTGCGATGAGAAATGTGAAATCAAGCTTAGGTCTCTGAAGGAAGTAAAAGAATAGTCTCTGAAACTGGCCTGAGAAAGCCCATGACCCCTCTGTTCCTATTGCAACCTTGATGACAGTACAAGAATGCAATTGCCATCTGCTGACACAGGTATTAGTGGGCGAGCATTCACAATTGCAGAAATCTCTGCAATGAGTATAATGAGGACTTGAGGAATGAGTGAGCCTTGCTGGTGTTATCTTTAGCAGCACTGAATCAAAGATACACCTGGTGATACCTATCAACCTTTCCCAACTGCCTCCCATGTGTGAGCCGTGTGGAGGGCCATATCCATCTGTTGTTGGACAGATATTGTCGAATATCCCTGTCACTAGATACAGATTCAATTCCCAGCTTTTCGCAGGCACCAACGAGGTTTGTTCTGCAATCTGACCTTATATGATTAGCCGTACCTCTGCTTGAAAAGAACTGTCGCAGAGCATTCATGAAGGCTACAGCATCCATTGATTCAATTACAATGATATGTATGGCTTGTATGCTCCAGCATGTGAAACTTATTGCCCAAAGCTTGTTTGAATGCATGGACAATGAATGAGTGGACAATCATGTCTTCTATTTCTACTGCCAAAACAGCAGCACAAAGTCCCAGCTGAGGGACTGTGATCAGCGGACGAGGTGGTCACTTTGTATTGTTGAATAAGAAGCCAACATCTGCAATCTCAGCAATGCTGCCTCTTGAATGCTCACAGGGCCTGCAAATCCCAGTGGGTCAAAAAGATTGTTCACCTTGGACAAGATCCCATGTTTGGTATAGGATTTTTTTTTGGTGCTCTGGGCCCCAAATAGGCTTGTGGCAGCGGGGGCATGGTCAAGCATCAGCTGCAGATGGAGAGGAGGTGGGTTGAACTGTCTGGTAAGGCGTGATGATTCTCACCCGTGTGTAATCATGGTGACGTTGCTTATATGTTCTTTGTTTGTCTTTTAGAAATATTCTGTGAACCTGAAAGAGAGGGACAGATCTGACCGAGCTCACGCATAACACACAGGCACACATGGTAGAGCGTGTGTTCAGCATGGCTGAATTTGATCGAGGCAAAAGTCCTGAAATATTTGGACTTTGTTTTATTTTATTTTTCTGGTTATTTCTTCACACATACCTGGTTCTACGGTGGTGCCAAAACCTGTGAAAAGGACCCAGACGCCATCATGGAAACTTCTCCGCTTAGCAAGGTTGTTAAGTCCCTCATGAGCCTTCAATAGCAGCAACATTAGGCCCTCATCAACCTGTGTCAACAGCAGCGTTTCGAGGTCATCGCACATCGGACATCGGGCTTGGCACATGGATACACTGATCCATACCCCTGATGCACTGCAGGCTTCCCCGATCAAGCATTAATATACCACGTGTCAGTAAGTATACAAGGACATACACATCAGGCCTTGGTGGACTCTAGGTGTAACCAGACCACCGTCTATCAAAGCCTGATTCAGTGCGGGGCATTGGGAAATGCAAGACTGATGAATGTGAGGTATGTGCACTGGGATGTTCATCCGCTTTTGCCAGTTATTATTAAATTATTAAAGCCTATTTTAGAGGCGGTGGATAGTCCTCGCCTCACCCATCCACTAATTCTTGGGACAAATTGGCCAGGGTTTGGACAGTCACTCCAAAAGTGCCATTATGCCCTCTTCCATTGATTGAGATCCCTTTCGAAAGGACCCTTTGAGGTCACACAGTGAGTCGGAGTCAACTATGAGGTCAGACAAACAGATAGAGGTGATGCACTTGAAATATACCACCTCAGAACTCCTGAAACCATGGATGGAGGTGGTCTCTGTGGTTCTGACAATGAGCCGGGAGATAAATCTAAAAGGTGCGGCCCAATTCACCCCTGTCCCCTGAGGAGACAACCTTTCACTGACCTAGAGAGCACAGGTTGCCAGGCTGCAAGGGGATTTTTCCAATGTGTTTTTTGTCTCTACCTGGTCACATAGACCTCACGGAGTACTACAATAAGTTCCTTCCAAACTACATTTTTTTGTGCTCAGGTGTGGTTGTATGCAGCCAACCCTACTGTTTACCTGAGCACAAAAAATGTGGTTTGGAAGGAACTCAAGGCTATGCTTATGGGAGTAATTGAGGTGTCCAACAGTGATTGGCGCAGCTTCAATCTGCTGCACTGGGGAGCTTTGGCTGCAGGCCAGATGGTTCCCTTGCCAGAGTCAGGCTGTGGGGTGGGGTTATGTGTCAGCAGAGGTGTGGTCGAGCATCAGCTGCAGATGGTGAGGAGGCAAGTTGAACCGGCAGGTAACGTTTGATGATTCTCACCTGTGTGTAATCATGGCAAGGTTACTTATATGTTCTTTGTTTGTCTTTTAGAAAAAAAGCAATGAACTTGAAAGAGAGGGACAGAGATGACGGAGTTTGCACATACCACACGCACACATGACAGTGCATGAGCTTGGAAAGTCTTGGTGAACTTGATTGAGGTGAAAGCCCCAAAATTTTGGGACTGTTTTATTTTGTTTTTCTGGTTCAGTTGTTGAGAGAATGCTGAAACACACCTGATGGAGAAATAAAGTGAGCCCCATAGCTCTTCAAAGTCTGCCTGTCTCCCAAATTCTCCTTCCCATCCTCCCTCACACATATCAGGTTCTACAATGCTGTAGAACCTGATATGTGTGATAGATGTGTCTATAGACCGAGAGATACCAACATTCTTCTCCTGGCTGCAGGGGTGGAGCTACTTCTGCATGACAATTTTCAAAGATTTCAAAGTTCTGCATGAGGCCCTTGTTGGTCCTGAACAGTTAAACTGTAGACTTTTGAACAGGATGATCATTATCACAACTATAACAGTTAGAAAGGCAGTTAGAGGCAGTTAGAAATGGCAAAACAAGAGCAGTTTAAATCTTTATCTTTATTAAATCTTTAAATCTTTAACTCATATAATGAACATTATGAATATAAACACTAGCCATAAATAACTAAATAGTATATTATGATACATTTAAAATATTATTATTATTAGTAGTAGTATTCCTGAATGTTGTAGTGTCTGTCTAGTCCCAAGATTTTTACATTTGCATACAATTGTTTGTACAGATGCTTGTGGTACCTTTAATTGCTTGGAAATTGCTCCTAAGAAGGAACTGGACTTGTGGAGGTCCATGTTTTTTCTGAGGTCTTGGCTGAGTTGCCTGGATTTCCCCATGGTATCAAGGGCAAAAGGCACTGTCTCTAAATGTAGGCTCTTAAATACAGCCACAGTTGCACTCCCAATTAACTCCTAATTATGATAATTGGCCAATCAACATCTTCTAAAAGTTATTACATCTTCCAGACTGTAGAACCTTCCAGCTGTTTAATTAGACAGTCAATTTGGTGTATTTAAAGTTTTGACATATTGGAATTGTTTTAAAATGTAGTTTGTTTACTTTTACATGCACATTTATGTATAATTATTATGTATAGTTAGCCTGTAAAGTATTAGCTGAGAAAAGCAAAAGAAAACCTAAATCCAAATGATAGAGTTTTCACCATATTACAACTGTTCAAACCCCAAGTGGACACAAAAAAACATTAAAGATATAATGTTGCGTCATTTTTTTTTCAGGCTTATTTGTCAAAGGTTTAAGTATAATAAAAAGCACAGATTATTTTTTTCCAATCATTGCTACACAGACAAATCTAAGCTGGAACGAAAGCGGAACCTGCCGTGAAGTAGATGTTGAAGCACGAACTGATTTGAGGGTCGGACGTTTTGTTCGTTAGATGTTGTGTGTGTTTCAGCGTTTAAATAACAGTAATGTATTGCAAGCGAGTTAATATTTACTTTGTGATATAAATGTGTTTTAGGTGTACAGATCGGCACTATAATGTTGGATGCTTTGTGTCCTACGTCATGGTAAAGTGCAACTTAAAATATATAGCAGTAGAAGCAAACTGTTCTTGCCGTCATGTCTGCACCAAACGCAGAGCAGATGAGTATCTCTGGTAGACTGCTCGATACTGTACGTGAAACACACGTTGTCAGTTGACCAGTGATTAATTAAAGGAACTTCTAGTCTATAATGATTATACCTAGCCACGTTGTTGCCTTTGTCCTCATCGGACATAGCTTGCTTAAATATTAAGTGTGTAAGACGATTACAGTTAACTGTAGACAGTTTATTCTACCACACAGTATAAGTTCGCCCAGTCTACAGTTGCATGCCTTCACATTAGCAAGCTTCCTGTCGATTAACGTGCAGCAAATCTTCTGATAGGTCAGGCTTGCTGGCCGTGTTTATTTTACAAGCTGTTGTATTGCTTTGCCCAATACCTCTTAAAAGACAATATGTATAAACAATCCTCGCTAGATTTAGATCACAAGCCAACACACAAACCACCAGACACCACCTTTCAGAAGAATGGAGAAAAAAACAGTCCTATAAGTGTAATTCTGGTTAGTTCAGGAAGCCGTGGAAACAAACTGCTCTTTCGATATCCATTTATAAGGGTGTCTGAAACCACATCATCAGCTGCAAGTAAGTGTCCTGCTAAATCTGGGATTTTGGTTCTTCTACTGTGCTTCAACGGCATTGTGTCCTAGGTTTCAAGGAAAATACTGCGTAATGTAAACGTGTAACTGTGTAATGTTAATGTGTGCATTTCCTCTTCTGCCATGTCTGGGCAGTGGTGGTGGCTCAGTGGACCAGTGTTATGAACTCTTTTCAGGGGAAAGTAGCTAATGCATGCGCAAAAAGTTGCTAGAGATCACCACGTGACATCATCATTTTCATATCCATTGAATCGTCATGATTATTTGTAAATCAAAACGTGTTGCATGAAGAAGATTTCCTGAAGACGATGGTGTTTCATCAGAATGGAAAATGATTGACTTCTTTCTATAAGAAATAATCTTCTTTGGTACCGACACTACAGACTAACTATTTACGTATTTACAAAATAGAGTCAAACCATGTGCAGTGGGTAGCCTTGCTTCCTCACAGCTCCAGGTTTGACCTGAGCTCAGGTTCCTGTCTGTGTGGAGTTTTGCATGTTCTCCCTGTGTGTTTGCTGGGTTGCCTCTGGGTTCTCCAGTTTCCTCCCACTGTCAAGAAAAAAAAAAAAAAGTTGGTGCATTGGCTATACTAACTTGCCCCTAGGTGTGATTGAGTGTGTGAATGTGTGAGTGAATGGTGTCCCATCCAGGTGAATTCTCCCACCTTGTGACTCCAATCAGGATAAAAGGGTTGGTGAAGATGAACAAACGATGAGTCAAAACAACTATTTACATATTTAGACTATACTGTCATTTTGATCAAGTATGCAGAGAAAAGGAAGCAGGGCTAGTAACCATAGACACAAGGCAAAATGTTTACTGATGGAATAACTGACTTTATTACTTGTAAATATAGCCAAGAATAATAATTTTTAAAAAAAAAAGGGGTGCAGGGGAATCAAATAATTCTGATTATTGATTGGCTTTTGGGAACAATGGTGATCAGTGATTGGTTGATGGGAACATAGAACAACTCAGTCAGGCTTTACACCCCGGTGGTGAGTCGACCATACCTGCTCTCTCAACTCATATAAACAGCAGCTGTGATTTCAGCTGGAGAGTTGTATTGAATGCAGGACAGTCGCTAGTGTCTGCTCAAATGTAGCTAGATTTGTTTCTAGGCTCTTGTTTCAAATAAAATTGCTAAAGTGGTCTAAAAATTGCCAACTCAAAGGTGACACTGAGCTGACAACACTGCTTTAGGCTACTGATCTGAAGGTTGAGATCAAATCCCAGCACCATCCAGCTGCCACTTTTGGATCCTCGAGCAAAACATTTAACCCATAATGCTTAGTTGTATCCTGTCTTAATTGTAAGTCACTTTGAATAAAAGCATTGGCCAAATGTGTAAATGTCAGTTTCTTATTTGTTTGAAGCAAAACAACGAAGTCCATATGCTCTGAGGACCACAAGTGATGCCACTGAGGACCAAGATGGAGATTCACGGTACTGTGCTCTATGACTCTTAAATGTTGATTCATGAATAGTGTTTTAAATCATGTATAAGATGAAGTTTGATGGCAACATGGGGCAATTTTTGCAACTTTTAAATTTCTTCTCCAACATTTTCTCCCATCCAGTGTAATAGAGCAAGACATTATAGATCTCTGAAATCCCCAATATGTGGTCTATAAATATGAGAAGGAAAAATGTTTAACATGTTTCTCGAGTGATCAGATCGCAAGTGGTTGTGGACCACTTGTGTTGGTATTTTGTGACTACGTACATTTATTACACCTGTCTCTTTCTGCATCTGCTGTCAGGCAAAATATCCTACAAACTCTTCATTATCTACCTGTACAGGCTTTTCCAAATTTTTGCTAGCTAGTTAACAGGTTTTGGATGGCATGCTTCCCAACCAGTGTCTCGCAATGATAATCATACAGGCCAAGATTTAATGCAAATACTGTATCGTTTAGGGCTGGGCAATATCACAATATAATATCAATGTTGTTATAAGTTTTCAGTAATATGGTATTTATATCACCCACCCCTAACATGTATATTAAAATAATCTATCTTTTCTAATCTCAGTGCTTTTACCTGCTTTTTTATATTTATTTTTCTGAAGTCAAACCTATTTGCTATAGCTAGGACTAATGTTAGGAATATTTAAGGTCATTATATGTCATTCTGGAGAGCCAATAACATTAAACTCAAACCTACTGGTTCAACCTGCCCCCTCTCTGTCTGCTGCTTATGCTTGCCTACGCTGCCACATACCCACACGAGCTGACTCAGGCCACGGAGCTGTCCAGCCTGTAGCCGACGACTAGCCAAAAAGTACACACAGAACTGGACCGACCCATCAGCCTTGGGCACCAAAACCACAGGGCTGCTCCAATCACTGTTTGACTACTTGATTACGCCCATAGTCTTGTGTTCCTCCCAAACTACATTTTTCTTTTGTTCTGGTAAATGGTAGGGGCGGCTGCATACAACCACACCTGGAGGAGTCTCGATTTGGTTGCTCTATGAGGTTTGTGCGTCTGGGTAGAGGCAAAAACACATCGGAAAATTCCCCTTGCAACATGGCAACCTGTGTTGTCTGGGATGGTGAGAGATGGTCTTCCCAAGGGATCAGGTTGGAATGAGCTGATTTTTGCCAGAGCCACAGGAACCACCTCTCTCCATGGTTTAAGATAATTCAGAAGAATGCCTCCAAATCACTGCATTCTGAGACGCTGCGAAGAGCCACTGATTCTGTGTTGTGTAGTCCAGTAAAACTAGCACAAAGAGATGCCCTTGTGCACTCTGTTCTAATGGCTCGACGAAGTGCATACCAATTCTGTCCAAGTGGACCTAGCTCAATGGAAGGGGGCACCTTTGGGGTTGCAGATTCTCCAGCTGACATTTGTGGCGTGCCATGCAACACCTGTGAACATTGCCGCAAATGCCTGGACAATAGAAACGGGCTAGGTGATGATTTAGTGTCTTATCCTCCCCCAAATGCCCAGCCTTGGCATTATAATGAACCTCATGGAACAGCATTTCCCAACGGCTCTTTGGGACCAACTGTTGGGTCGTTTCTTCTTTAGTCGTGTGTCACTTGATATAGCCTATCGTTGATAACTGAAAAAAATGGGTAGGTTAGCAAAACATTTGAACGAATTTGCTGAACATCAGTCGCTCTCACTTGGACAAATGCGTATCTCAGGGTCTAGATGAGTGTAAAAAGTTTCAACTGTGTCCACTATTAGGTGGGGTAGTATGGAATGACTGCCATACATGGAGATCACACTCAATATAATTGTATCATTGTCGACTATTTTTGTCACTCAAAGCCTGTATTACAAGTAAGAAAAGGAAAAGTTCGTCACAGCATTACATTCAAGTAAAAAAAAAATTATTTGCATTTTCTTCCATTGTTATCTAGTTTTTTTACTTAATATTTGTATTTTGGATTGGGGTCCCTGGAGGACTAGTGGTTAGGCAACAGCGCTCTCAGTGCTGTGGACCAGGTTCGATTCCCAGCCAGGAAACCGACCCCAGCCACTGGGGTTGCATGCAACAGTGCGTTTTTCAGTGATGGTCCCAAGCCCGGATAAAAACTGGGGAGGGTTGCGCCAGGAAGGGCATCTGGCGTTAAAAACTGTGCCAAATCAAATACGCAGACCAAGGATCAGCTGTGGCGACCCCTAATGGGAGCAGCCGAAAGAGGAACAACAGCAACAACATCTGTATTTTGGATTATGGAGCTAGAGAATCTTTAATGCCAAAAGCTTAGTATTATACTTTAGTAGAAATAGGGTTCTGGTTCTAATATGTGTTTAGGGGCACTAAATTTACAACTACTGAAGTTGCACACATTGAAGCTTGGTATTTTATGTGTTAAGCTCTGTTCAGTGTCATTAGTTTGTACTTGGGGAGGAGGGTTAATATTTTTATTACAAAAGTATTTCTGTGGTTTTAACCCCACCCAAACCCACAATGACAGGTCCTCTTTATATACTGTGAATTCTCTCATTTGAGAAGATTGTAACATCTTTATATAATTTTAGTTACATCAATCCCCTGCATGTTGACATACAGGAAAAGAGTTATAGTTGGTGAGGAATCGCACTGGAGAGTGCATTTACTTCTTAGATTTACATTTATTAAACTGCTGAAGTGAATGGTTATGCACTGTTTGTTCAAGCTATTTCTGGAAGCAATGTTCAACCAAACTGAAATGAGCCCTGTTTCACTTTTCATTCCTCTGGTTGGTCCTGTGGTCTCTTAGTGTGAGCTGTAGCAGTTATGGATCACAATTTTTAGTAACATTAAATCAAAGAAATATGTTTAAAAATCTTTTCCTGTCCAAATAGTACTTTAGTAACAGAACTTGCACCAGTGTATTATTTATACATTGGTGTTTGTGTATATATATATATATATATATATATTTTAAAGAAAGACTTATATAATTTTTTTAAGCTTTTGCAAGCAAAGTCTTTTTATGATTGACAATAATGCTTTTATCATCTTTAGACTAACATACTTTGGAAATGGTTGTATCCGATTTCTTCATTAATTTGTCTTCAGCGTGTCCTTTTTTGTAGCATTTAAAAAAGCAAGCAATGCCATTTACATCGTTACAATGTCATGTCTTGCTTAACTGAATTTTTATTACAGTCACATTTCTTGCAAAAAAAAAAGGTTGGGAATGTTTAGTTTTCTGGAATCTAGCTAAATGTAAATAATGGACAAATAAAATAAGATGGCAAAATTTTCAAAATAGTTCAGTTCAACATAAATAGACTTTAAATGCAAATTGCATGCAGAAATTAATTTAGCTTAGACACAATAGAAATAATTCTATTTAACTTTGAATGGTAGTTTATTTTTTGTATTTGCATTTAAATATTTTGAATGCTAGGGTGTTAGGGTTTATATATATATATGCAGGTAACAACTACTTTTATATATGCAGTAGGTATAAAATCAGCACATAGTTGTATTAGTGATATACGATGATTTGCATAGGGAGACCAACAGTTTAAGCAGACTGAGAAGGGTCAGTTTTACATATCCGTGTATTTATTTTTAAACATTCTTTTTTGGTGAACTCTTATTTGGTGAACTCAACTTGTTTGCTGCTATCTTTTTTTCCTTGTATTTCTTTTTTATGGCCATATTCCCATTTCAGAGAACAAACTCCATTAACTGATGAACAGTTGGTAGCAGGGTAAGATGAAATCATTTTAAACCACATTTCCTTTTCCCCCAAGAGCACCCCAGCTTTATTAATTTACCTTTTCTTTCTATTGCCATTTTTTGCCATTTAGATACACAGTTTAATTTTTTGCCATTTAGATACACAGTTTAATTGTCTTGATGTGGGAGTCATAAAGCTCAGACAAACCTAATTCAGAAATCATTGTGTATAATTATGGTTGATGTTAATCAGTTTACACTATACCTTGAATTTTTCATTGCTTGATTTAATATCAATAAAATATATTGAAATAATTTGCCTTAATGTTCAATTTTGGTTCATGTAATTTATGATGATGAATATTTTAACTGCAAAAATGAAAAACTCCTTTAAGAAAGAAAAGAATAATGCTCACAATCCATGCACATATCCAACAAATAACAGCATTTGTTTCTTTTCATTCTTTCTGGCATAATAATTTCACGACTGATTGAGGTTAAAGGTCTTTGTAGAGCCACTGACTTTTTCCACCACTGGGTGTTTCTGGGTTTTGAATCACCTCTTTAATGAATGTCTTTAATAGATAAAGCATGAGCAGAGAAAAAAACATGAGTATATCATCCCTGCCAGAGACTGTCTTCTGATAGTGTTTCTTCTCTTGTTATGAAAACAGTTATTCTTAGCTTAATTCATTTGATTTTAATGTCCTTCCTCTATATGTTCCCCTGTAAGGGGTTTAACTTCATATGCATTATTGCTAAACAGTTTGTATTTGTTGAATGGAACCTGAATTTTAAGATCCACTCCTGCTCTGAGTTTTGGTTTGCTGATTGCTCATTGATTTATTCTGACTTTTTTTTTTTCCCTTAAAGATTCTCTGATATCATTCTTGCAACCATCTTGGCCACCAAGTCAGATATGTGCGGCAAAAAGTTTGAACTGAAGATTGATAATGTTCGCTTTGTGGGACATCCTACTCTTCTGCAGCCACCGCACACCATTCAGGTTAGACAACACGAATTAAATTACACCTAAAATTGCAATGAAATAAAATCAACTTGGATCATAATATCAGCTAAACTTTAGTCTTGAGGTTCGGGCCATGTGGCAGATAGGAGACACATTGACAAGATGGCTTTTTGGCTTAAGAGCTCCACCTACTGGCTGAGGTGGTTACAGTTAATTCTTCCTGTCATTAGAGCCAGTGTGTTTAATATGTAGTAAATATATAATGCATTATACTAATTACTCAGGGTATGTAAAATGTGTTTTTATGCATAAGGAACCAAGGTGTTTGTGATCCACACAGTCAGTATTTTTGTTACTGTTTTGTTGTATTTTTTATGTTTTGTAATCCACAAGCTAAACGGTAGGGGGGAATTTGAAATGGACAGAAATGATGCATCTCACTGCACTAGTCAGCAATATAACTAATATGCTTGATAGATCTCCCTGTGCATGTTGGGTGTGAGACTCATTTTGTACAGCAGTCTGTAGTACTATTTATTGCAAAATGAAAAATGATTTGTTGTCTTTTTTTGTGTAGGTTTCCAAAACAGACCCTTCACCAAAAAGAGAAATGCCGACCATGATCTTGTTTAGTGTTGTGTTTGCGTTAAGGGTAAGAAAATGCTGACAACTCATGCCAAGCTTTTTTTTTTTTTTTTTTTCCATGTACTAGAAGATGAAGTGAATCAGCTGTTTCTAATTAAGCTGAAGGCAGGAGTTTGCTTTCCCAGTAAGGGAGTGGGCTCTGATAAGCCCCCGGCAACCTGTCTATCAGAACTACACTCTTGGCTTGGTCACACTGCCCTGCCCTCACACAGCTCCACGGTGCCACTTTGACTCAGCACAACACAGCACAACACGTTGACTCAGCACAACACAGCACAACACGTTGACTCAGCACAACACAGTGCTTAGTCAACTCTCATAACTGCTCATATCTGACACCTGCATAACCACCTCCCCTCCCTCAAACCTCACCCGAGAGCCAACCGCGACTCAGCAAAAACACCCCACGCCTGCTTACTTAAATTGCATTTTAGGTTTTATGTTTAAAAAATGGTACATTTTATGTGTTACATGTTTTGGATGATTGTGTAATTTAATCTTCTGTGTCAGTACAGGTCGATATGTAACTGAATAGTATATTTGCACATACACGCTTAGTTTAAAAAAAAAAAACCTTTAGGGTGCTAGAAGAAACCTTTTTTTTTTTTTTTTAGATAATTAAAAAAATTTTTTTACATTTTATTTGTATTTTTACTTTTTTTTTTTTTTTTTTTTTTTTTTTTTTTTTAACAATTGCTGACAAATAGTTTCTCTGTCACAAAATATTCCAAGTACAACCATTTTAGAAAGTTAAAACAGATAAACAAAGATTCCTTGAGAAATCCCTTTTCCTCTCCTGTTCAGGGAAATATTTCACATCTCAGATATTGTGGTGCATTGACACATACTAATAAACATCTTAAAAATATAGGAATTGAAGTAGTAGTTATTCTTGTGTAGTGATAATAGCATTTAATACAGTGCTTTTACTTTATGCAATAGATCCAGGTAACAGTTTTCACTCATTAGATTAGTGTATGAAAATATGTATGATAATATTGCATACATGTTAATTGTCTTCTATCAGGCTGCTTCACTCTGCTGATGTTTTATAAGGCAGCTGGGTATTTGTTACCGGTGCATTTATAGTGCAATTCACAATTATATATAGAAACAGCTAATACCATTAAATAATATTGCTATAACTTAATGACTTGTGATGCAGAAACAGTATGTTACATAGAGCAGACTCTTTTTAATCTGGGACCACCATATTGAAGGCACTATATACCAAAGATAATATGAAACATCTCTACATTAAAAAACAAATCATCCTTTAAGTTACAAAAAATGTATTTAAAATAGGAAAAAAAAAACTTGTGGTTAAAACAAACTTTGCAAAGAAAATTTGGTCAATTCATAACATTACACATAATTCGAACTCTAACAATAGAACAAACTACATATCGTTGTGGCAACAAAAAAAATCTCTTTAGAACTGCTTTTATTTTATTTATTTATTTTAAATGATAGTATTTTCTCTCAAACCTATATGTGCCATATTTATTGACACTCCAAAGGAATAAGGGTAAATCCACCTCACATCACCAGTTTTTAAAAAATGTTTCTGACTGACCATGTCATATTTGCTTCATACCTTCCGGAAATAATGTCATTATTGTCACCCAGTAAATAGTGTGCAATTTCAGGATTGTATCTGCATTAGTTTCTGAGATATAGAGGTTTTAAAAAGGGGACATGGCCCTAATTCTACTGTAAAAACAAGTGCTAAAGAAAAAAGTCATTACTCTTGAACAATGCATGCTATATGCGTGACATTTTCAGGGATTTCTGTAAGCTGTCTAAAATAGAAGGTCCACAGTTGCCAATGTATGGCCTGCTGAAATTTGTAAAATATAAATAAATAAAATAAAATTCTTTCATGCTTTGGAGCAAATCTGGCCCTCTATATCTCCACACTAAACATAACACAAAGCCAGCTCTCCCTAATCATAATGACAGCTGGGAGGGTGAAAGCTAATGTCACATGTCTGAAAGAGTTGGAAATTTGCCAGGGATTGGACCTATGAAAACATCGTTACCCCCACAGAGTGAGCAGGAGGGTGAAGGAGGAAAAAAGATCACAGTTTTAGAATTGCACTGTTTCTTGTGTTTGGCAGCATTGCAAGAAAGAATCCCACCGTAAGAGCATCTAACAAAATGCAGTGTCTGAACATCACCAAATGTCATTAAAACTACAGCTGGCATTGTGTTGTGGACAGATGAGACCAAAATCAAACTTTGTGATCATAGACACTGTCAGCATGCTTGATGACAAAAGCGAACTGCATACAAGAAAAAGCATCTGATATGCCACTGTAGAATATGTAGGTGGTTCATTAATGCTTTGGTGCTGTTTTATGGCTGGTGGTTCAGGGGCTATTTTGAAGATTGTTGGAATTATGAGTTCTGCTAAGTACCAGGATATTTCAGCCCAAAACCTGGTTTCCTCTTCCAGGAAGTTCAGACTTGGCCATAGATAGGGCTTATGTATTTCTAAATCAACACAGGGGCTGTTTAAAGAATCACAAAATTGGGCTCCTGAGTGGCACAACAGAAAAGTACTTGCCTTATCGTTAGGAGATCATGAGTAGAATCCCAACAATGCCAGAGCCATCTGTGGTTGGGAACCAAAGGATGTAAAATTGGCTGTGCTCTCTGGGTGGGAGGGGCATACTCTCCCCCTTGTCAATCACAGCAACACTAACCAGTTGTTTGTGTCTGTGAGCTGATGAGTGCAGATGAGTGCAGATGGTGCTTTCCTCTGAGTGTCTTACACTATATGTATTAATTTTTGCTCATTGTCATGAAGGCTGCCAATAATTCTGGAGAGCAGTGTATATCTTTATCCAGAACTGTTAACTTTTACAGATTTTATGTCTACTTACCTCTCTCACACTTGCCCTCTGTCTCTCTGCTCCCCACTGCAGGCCAATGCAGACCCATCAGTGATCAGTTGTATGCACAACCTGTCAAGGCGCATCGCCATTGCCCTGCAACATGAGGAGCGACGGTGCCAGTACCTCACCAGAGAGGCCAAACTCATGCTGGCTGTGCAAGATGAGCTCACCACCATGACTGAGAGTGAGGCCTTTGAGCGTATGCAGCACACATCTCAAACTTTCTGTCATTCTCTTTTCCAGCCCTTTACCTACCTGTTATTAGTTATTGTTTGTGCCATGCATTATGACATTAGCCTTTGCCCTATTGTCCGGAGATCACAAGTTTGAATCCCAGCGATGCCACATCCATTCGTGGCCTGGAGACCAAGAGAGCAAAATTGGCCATGCTCTCTGGGTGGGAGGGGCATACTTTCATTTACATTTACATTTATAGCATTTGGCAGACGCTCTTATCCAGAGCGACTTACAATAGTGCTTTGAAGTTTATCAAAAATACATTCTGATATTGGCTCACTAGGTCACAAA
>CM075025.1:17223761-17252422 GCA_037576675.1 Pangasius sanitwongsei | reverse complement strand
CCGCTTCACAGTGCAGGTGGATAATGACCCTAAACATACTGCGAAAGCAACTCAAGACTTTTTGAAGGCAAAGACATGGAATATTCTTCAATGGCCAAGTCAGTCACCTGATCTCAACCCAATAGAGCTGCTTTTCACTTACTGAAGACATACCATGTCCAGGCTAACTGTAGAATTATTAGTACCTTAAAAGAAATTGGGCAGAAATTACTGTATAAAATAAGCCTGAGAAACAATATTAAACATTTCCACTCAAGCATTTTGTGAAGCTACTTACCTTTCCTCTAAGAAAAATCATTCTTATAAAAACTTTTTTTTTTTTTAATTAATTTAAAAAAACAATTTTTTTCTTAAAAATGTATCTAAAGCATTTTTGTAATGAATGTGAACAAGTTGTCATCCTTGTAGTCTTCAGGAACTCTTGTTGTCTTTGACCACTTCCTGTTTCCATGGGGCATAAATAAGGTTGCACATTTAAAATCCTTGTCATCCATCACCATTAGAAAAACAAACAATACAATTTAAACACAAAAGAGAGAGACTTCCACAAGTCAGGTAATGAATATAAAATTACATATCCTGTTAGAAAAGAATGCTGATGATGACAAATATATATCCAAATGAACACAACGATGGTCTTGGTACACAAAAATAAAAAAAATTGCAATTACAGTCTGTCATGGATATAAAAGCCTTATGGAAACATTAAGAAATTTGTGTTCAAATAAATACAGTGTTAAAAATAGAACTACACATATGTTTACATTTTATGTATTGATAGTATATCTGGTATATGTATAGTATATATGTATTGATAGTTGACTGTATATGTGGATATATATTGTCCCTGAAGGCCGTACCATGCCCTGCTGCTGCTGGACAGTGAGAAAGCCCTGCTGGATCAACTCCCGCTTGATTGCTCTCCTGCTCTGTTGCGGCTTATCAAGATCTGTTCAGCTATGAAGAACCTGCAGCAGCTGGCACAAGATGCTGATCTGGCTCTTCTTCAGGTGAAAAAGTACCTTATTGTATACTCAAAATAATAGTATTCATGGTATACTCAAAATAATAGCAGTTACCAGTTTGGCAGGCCGTGCATTTTTTAGGTTAATTAGATATTAATTAAAATTATTTTTGCATTTATCAACCTGATAAAATTTTTTACTAATATCTTAATTTAATTAATGTTTGAATTGGTATTTATTATTTAATAAATAGAGTACATTAGTCATATTTGTGACACACATCTGTCTTGTGCTAATTCCAGATCTTACCTCAAATGAAACTGTATTAATGCAAACTGTGATACAGTACAACAACAGTTTGAGATAATTAGTGTTGGGCAGAAAGAATGATGAATACTATAATGTTAGTAAAAGTCAGTGGTCAGTGAAGAGCTAAACACTGAATTTTGAGGAATTTAGTCTCATACTGCCATCTAGTGGACACGATTTACAAAAGTCTATAAATAGAAGAAATGTGCTTTCGGGAAAGGGTGCTAAAACTTCTTGCAGGCGGGGACCCCATTAAACTGTGAAACAATTACCACAGACCCCTCAGCACATAATATTCTTGCTATTTATTGAAGCCTTTAATATATTATAAAGCTTTTTATTCCTGCAATTTCAACTGACAGAAGACATAATTATACTGAACTTTGGTAATGGTAGGTTGTGATTTCACCACTGTAAGATGGATGGTTGGATGGATGGATGGATGGATGGATAGATGGATGGATAACAGTCCCTGGCTCTGCTTCCTGGACCCCAGGGTGCACCCTGACCCCACTTTGGTAGCCAGTGCTACACTGATTTTTCAGTTGTTGCTTGACAGATTTACTGACTGCAGTTTTTTCTTCTTTCTTTCAAAAGAGAAAATGACTTTTGCACTTTGTATCCAGCGTCGGTAGATGAAACGTTATTGAACACTACTTAAGTTGTGCAGCACTGCGAGAAAACTCAACTCAATTGCTGACTAGTCATCTCACGTGTGATTTTAGCGTACTATATTATTTTTTATATCAGTACAAGTTTTTATGTTTGCATAGGCTTGTGAAGAAACCTCATCTTTACTTTGGCTCTCTGCTGCTTCCACAGGTCTTTCAGATAGCTGCTCAGCTGGTATACTGGGGTAAAGCCATCATCGTGTATCCACTCTGTGAGAACAACGTATACATGCTGTCTCCACATGCCAACATATTTCTGTGAGTGTAACCTGCCTCATCCTATTTCTGCTCTCTTTAACCCTTGTAATTCTACCCTGCAAAAGATGATTGACTATTATAGTATAAAATGCTTTGCCTGCTATGAGGCTTACTTTCCCCCACTCACTTAAATATGCACTGTTTTGCCTCTTGGATATATGTGGGTAAAGTTTCATGTCTCATCCTAGGTACTCTCCACTGGCAAAGCAGTTTTCCCAGCAGTTTCCTGGTTATGACCTGCCATCCATGTTAGCCAAGTTCTCTTTACCTGTATCTCTGTCTGAGTTCAGACACCCACTGGACGCTCCTGTACATGAGGTTAGTATTATGAGTCAGTATGGCTGGAAAAAAGCTTCTCTCTCAGTTCCTCTTAAGATTACTATTCATCATGTATTTGTATGACAAAAAAAAAAAAAAAAAATCATGTCAGAACCTTTTATACCTTTATTGTGGAATTGCAACATATAAAAATCAAGTGACAAACACCCAGAGAGGAAAAAAAGAAAAACAAAAAACTTCCAATTGGGAATGTGGCAGTGTTCAGAATCAACCAATCACATTCAAATTCATGTTAAATACTAATTAGTATACACCTGCCATTAATTATCATGACTGATTACCCCCAAATAAAGTACAGCTGTTCCTGTAGGATTTTCCTGATATCATCTTGGTACCATACAACTAGTAAAGCCATGGGCCGCAAAGAGCTTACAAAGCAGGTACGGGAATTCGCTGTTGGAAAATGTCAATCAGGAGAGGGTTACAAAAAGATTTCCAAGGCATTGGATATACCACTGGACACTGTAAAGACAATAATCAACAAGTGGAGAAAATATGGCATGACAGTGACATTACTCAGAAGAAGACTTCCTTCTAAAATTGATCAGAAGGCCAGGAGAAAACTGGTCAGGGAGGCTGCCAAGAGGCCTACAGCAACATTTAAAGAATCGCAGCAATTTCTGGCGAGTACTGGTTGCACGCTTCATGTGACAGTAATCTCCCAAATTCTTCATATGTCTGGGCTACGGGGTAGGGTGGCAAGATGGAAGCCTTTTTTACCCAGAAAAAAAAAACACCTAAGCCCGGCTAAAGTTTGCAAAAAAATAAATAAATACATCCAATCTCGCAAAAAATGGAATAATGTGTTATGTTCTGATGAGACCAAATTTGAACTTTTTGGCCTTAATACCAAAAGATGTTTGGCACACAAAAAACACAGCACATCACCAAAAGAACACCATCCCCACAGGGAAGCATGGTGGTGGCAGCATCATGCTTTGAAGCTGCTTTTCTTCAGCTGTAACTGGGGCTTTAATCAGGGTGGAGGGAATAATGAATAGCTTTAAATACCAGTCAATTCTGGTGCAAAACTTTAAGGCTTTTGCTAAAATACTTAAGATGAAGAGAAATTTCCCCTTTCAGCATCGACCCGAAGCAAACTTCCAAATAAACAAAGGAATGGCTTCACCAGAACAAGGTCAAGGTTTTGGAATGGCTGAGCCAGAGTCCAGATCTAAATCAAATGGGGTGAACTGAAGAGGGCTGTGCACAGGAGATGCCCAGCCAATCTGACAGAGTTAGAATGCTTTTGAAAAGTTGAATGGTGAAATACTGCTATGTCAAGATGTTACAAACTGAATGACTCATACCCAAAAAGAGTGAATGCTGTGATAAAATCTAAAGGTGCTTTAACTAAGTATTAGTTTAGGGGTGTGCACACTTATGCAACCAGGTTATTGTACATTTTTAATTTTTTTTTTCCACTAAAATGATTCTTATTGTTTTTCACTTTAATTTATAGTTTGTAATGTCACCATAAAGGTAGAAAAGGTTCTGAGGTGATTTCTTTTGTTTCATTTTTTTTACCTTACAAAAACCTGCCATTTTAACGGGGGACTTTTTATATCCACTGTACAACAGGCTGAGATAGCTTGCATAGCTATGTAGTTTAAATGGTATAATAGAATACAAAGTATTTTGAAAACTTTGCACAGGTCATATCACAACCAAGTTCTAAGAGCATCCTACATAAATTTAAATAAATAAAATATGTATATAAAAACTGCACATTTAAGTAGCTGTGGCCATATGCCTCTGACACCCTGGTGGGTATGGAGGGAATGGAGTATGGGTATGGAGGCTTTCTTTCTTTCTTTTTTTTTTTAAACTGTTATGCATTTCAACACTTCACTCACCAACTCAAAGTAAAATAGAAAACATCAGCACACATGGTTCTGCCCTGCTGCAGCTCAGCAGGGGTCCCCCTCACTGCAAGAGGCATTTAACTAGACCAACATTAATCACACACAGGTGTATGCTCATTCATGGAGTTACTCACTCATCCTCCCAGACTCCGCCCTCCATTCACAAACAGCGCTCAAGCACGCCTCCACCACCACAGCTACTTCCTGGAAGTCAGGATTCCCAGGTCAAGGAACATTAATCTTGTTCCTTATCCAAACATGCTCACAGTAAATGGTGCTCTGGGAACACAGTTGTTTGTTCATACTCTATTAGCTTTTTTTTTAAATTATTATTAGCTGTGTATGAGGCACCTCGTGTTGAAGTGTGTGTCTCTTGGAACAGGCACAGTTGATCCAGATGGTGGTGTGGATGCTGCAGAGGCGGCTGCTGATCCAGCTTCACACCTATGCGTGCCTGCTCGTGCCACCCAGTGAGGAACAGCCATGCCCACTAGAGGAGGAGATGCCGATGGTGAACCGTGTGGCCGCACGCAGCCTCAGCACGCCCACCACCCTCAGTTTCGGCTCCCCAAGTAACATCCCATTGTTTCAGCCTCAGTTCATTTAGACTGGAATCATCCGGGTAATTCACTCTCCATCTCAAAAAGCCTGATCAGTCCTTTTTCTCCTTCTCCGTCACCAGCCAGCAGCGATGACATGACACTGACAAGCCCCAGCATGGACAACTCCAGTGCTGAGCTGCTGCCAGGCGGAGACTCTCCACTCAATAAGAGAATGACAGAGACCCTGTTGGCCAGTCTGACTGAACACGAGCGCCATGCCATCCTTAGCGTGCCTGCTGCACAAAATCCTGATGACCTGCGCATGTTTGCTAGGTAACATGAACAGTGTTTAACAAGGTTTTTTCCTGTGCAAAATCATGAAATTGTAAGTTCAAGGTGGACATCTATATAATATATATGAATATTATACACTACCATTCAAAAGTTTGGAATCACTCAAATTTCACATTTTCCATGAAAACCTATGTTTTAATCATCAAATAAGTTGAAAAATGAATAGAAAATATAATCAAGACAAGGTTAGAAATACTGGCCATTTGAGACCATAAACAATCACACAAATGTTGATGCTCGAGATACTTAAATAGCCCAAAGGCGGCCAGTTTTATTGCATCCGTAAAAGGCACAATGATTTTTCAGCTGTGCTAACAATTGCACAATGGTTTTCTAATGATGAATTAGCCTTTTAACATGAAAACTTTTTTAGCTAACACTAATGTGCCCATAGTCGTTTACAGCACAAACAATGTCTAGGTTGTATTTCTGATCAATCTAATTTTAATGAATTGAAATTTTTTTCTTTCAAAAACAAGGCAATTTGAGTGATTCCAAATGGTTGAACAGTAGTTGTACATTGGAATTGTTTAAATGAATATTTCTCACCAAAAGATCTCCTGGCAAACAGCAACCTGAAGCTTGCATTATGTCTCCTGTGAGCTTTTGTCATTTGTTTGCTTTCCAGCAAAAATGCAAATGTGGTTTTCTTGATTAATGTCTCCCACAGATTGTTACACTACTTTAGAGGGCATCACCACCTGGAGGAGATCATGTACAATGAGAACATGCGACGCTCCCAGCTAAAGACTCTCTTTGACAAGTTCCGCAGTGTTTTAGTGGTTACCAACCACGAGGACCCGGTCATCTCGTTGTTCCAAATACCACCCGAGTAGCACAAGCCAAATGCCACATCCACGTTCCCACACCAAATTTTACACTGAACTGATATTTATTAACTGTGTGCTGTGTGTGCTGGAAGTACTATTCATCATTTAAGTGCTTTACATGAGATACTAACATGCTGTTAAGATGAAGAGAATGAAGGAATTCAGTTCATAAGACATGCCTAATATACTGTATGTAGCTTTTATGATATAAAATACTCTGCCTTGGTCTCAGGCCATGTAGTTTTTTAAGGTTGAATAATAGTTTATTATTTGAGAGTCCTACTGTATTGAGTGCCATTGGCCAACCATAAAATGAACAATTAGTTTTCTTTCCTATAATGGGATAAGGGATATTCCCTGATGTGATAGATCATACTGTCAAACAAACGGGAATAAAAAAATTGCGCCATAACGATCATTCCAGACCAAGACACTGGAGACCACAAGGGTTCCGGTAAGGAAAAACAAAGCGGCTAAGAAAAGGAAAAGGGTGCAAAAGATGCCAAGCAGTTTGCCTACAAATCTCTGAAATCCCTAAGCACAAAACACACTCCCAGACGTAGAGATTTATTACAAAACACTTCACCTCTTTGGCTTTCACATGTGCTAATGCTTCCAAATGTTAGTGGACTGTTCCTGTCATGGCAACACTAAGTTTTTTAAAACATCATAACATCCTCCTGTCTTAGTCTCATGGGACTCATTAACTTCCTACTGATTACTCTCAGCTACTTTGTCCACCACACTAACACAGCGATGACCTCGCAGGTAAAATCGTAGTGGTTTGGTGGCCCATTCTCCACGGGACTCGATTCCAATCCGAGGGGCTGAAACCACGTCTCTTGCTCCTGGTGTCACCCACTCTGTGTCTGTCTCTAGCCACACATCAGCATCTGAGGCCAGGTCCCTGCGGTCAAAGCAGCGCTGGACATCCAGGGCCTGGCACAGCTTAGACGGGCCATTACATAGTTCTCTGTCCTTCAGTGTCTTGGCGCCCTCTTTACGTTTGGAAGCCCGCAGCCTCCTCATGACATCCTGACCCTGGAGGGGCTCCAGGGAACGTAAAAGCACAGCTGCCCCTTCCCCTACATATACACAGACAAGCAGCAGTTAATTTGATTATCCATCCTCAGGATCAGATGAGGAGACAAAGTTAATAAAAATATAAATACATTACCACCATCAAGATGGCCTTTAATGAAGAACCATTAAATAAAAGAGCACCACAAGCGCATCAATGTGGTGCTCTGAATGGAACTTTGTGTTTGTGAAATTTCTCAGCCTTTGAGTGTTTCATGTTAAAGGAGCAGGAAGCCTCACCCTGGCTGGAGATATTCATGCAGAGATAGATGCCATAAATAGGGTAGACATAGATGGTGCCAGGCTTCATGAACATGGCTGCATTTCTTTCCGTGCGCTTGCCACCAGCCGAGTGCGATGCCTTGTCTTCCCCGCCCAAGTAGGCCTCCGTCTCGACCACCCTGCCTCTCAGCTCTGTGCCGTCAGAATGCCTGCGCACCAGCACCTTACAAATACACAATAGATTTAGTACAAATGCTTGGTTAACCCCGCACTCCAGTGAAGTACTCCACTCATTCATTTCAGAGAAAAAAATGAACACATGCAAGCTAATAACACTGTCAGCAGGTGGTGCAACTGTACCATTAATCTATCAAAAAACAGGTAAAAAAAAAAAAAAAAAGTAACTATCAGTTGTACTGTTTATGGACACATTTGGAACAACTGCTATGTCCCATTTATGCCATCTTTGAATACCTATAATACCTATACAGCCAACAATCACTAAGGACAATAGATTAACCTCAATGATAGACATTCTAATAATACTAACGTTAATTGATCATTCTGAGTGTGCACATTACACCAAATCTGGGAATATGTCATGGAATCCTGCACTTTCCAGAGCTGCCATTAAGGCCTGGTTTATACCTTTGCATTAGCAACTCAATAACAATATAAGCGTCCATAATTCAATGGTTGATAGAATTGTGGATTTAAACACTAATTAAATTGAAGTGCTTTGATACAAGAGCTACTTGATACTGCTGAATACAGATGAATGAAAATGCTTTATGTGAGAATTGACATCATTTATAATTGACCGTGCAAGGTTTCTTTTTTTAAATTCTGTGCGAGCATCCATGCACAATGTCCTGAAATGCAAACCATGCATGAGTTATCCTATATAGCATGAGTTATGCCATATTGTAACAAACAAAGCCAGGAAGCCAGAACGAAGTCAAGGCATTTTGTGTAATAGAAATGTGTGTGTAATGAAACTAGTAGAGTGGAAAAAGGCCCTTCCTCTTTGACTGCAAAGAATGCATGGTCACATATTACAGAGGCGTGCAGGGGTCTGACGGTTCGACAGCAGGCCGGATGCCCTCCAACGTAATTGCTTTCATACGTCCCAGACCCATGCTCTTTAAAGTTCCAAGCAGTCTTAAATTACAAATACGGGCGTACTTCCAGACAGAGAGGTGCACTCACAACGGAAAGTTGTGCCACTGATTACTAATTTGGTTTGCCTTTCTGCTTAAATAGTCTAATGTCTTCTCTGGCATCGTTGGCTCCTTTGAATGGAAATAAACATTGTGTGCGCTCACAAGTCTGACCAGAAATCCTGCCTCTAAACTGAGTACATATGAGGCAAGTGGTTGTGGCAGTAGTCTATAGTTTTAATCAGATAACTACAGATAATGAGGCACTTCCAGAACATGCTGAGTCAGTATTGCTACAGTAATAAAAAGCACAGCAAGGACCAGTATATGGCTGCATATTTGTTGCAGCATTTAACCCACAAAGCACATAGGTTTTTTCCTTTCCATAATGTGGTAGCAGTAGCTATCATGATATTTGTTAATGACATATTTTATAACATACCATACCTGTTACCTTTGTGCGGGAATAACTTATTCTGGAGGGGAAAAGGTTTAGACACCTCAGATTTTACTCAGCCAATATTCTAAATAAATATGGTTTAATGATGCAATCCATAGTACTCGGAACTCTGAAAAACCCGTGCAATGAAGTGCAATGGAATGGTCATTCAACTCAGGATTCCAGGTCGGGACCTCGGGCAACATCCACCTAGCCCAGGTTCTCTGACATAAACAAACGTGCAGCATGGTCAGTGGTAAACAGATTTCTTTTTGCATCATTTTCTACTTGATTTTGCCTGATATGTAACTTCTGTATTGTGAAAACATGTTTTAACAGCTTTGTAAGTTTAGATTTGTAAAATAATTCCAGCCCAATTTTAAAGACCATAGTGACAGATAATTTTTATAAGCAAAGATGTACAAGACAGTTGACCTTGTCTTATACGTTGTTTCAAATTACTAATCGTGCAGAAATTATTCATGTAGGTCTTCTTTATAAGTTCATCAAATTCAGAGACTTGCCATAAAAATATGACCGTGCTCTGGGCATGCATGATTTTCCGAACAGAAGCCCTGGAATGCATTTGGATCGGAACTCAGGGAAATCAGCTTGAAACTTTCTGAGTTCCGAGTACAATGGATTGGATCATTAAGGCTCCAAGAATGTGTTGACTGTGCTAAAATGTACCAGTCATATCTGATGGGGAACATTTTCATGAACTCTTACACAGCTATGCAGCAAGTCAATTACAGCTGACAGCTTGTGCTATATAGCTTCTCATTTCTCTTGTAAGTTACTTTTAGTGCTGCTGGCAATATGGCTCGTCATGACATCTTAACAGTAACCTATAGTGCCATGCACCCGAGAAGGGTCTAGCTGCAGACATGCGCACACTGCCACAGACGTCTGTTCTACAGACAGAAGAGCAATTTATCTACAGTATTTCTTAGGTAACCTGCAATTTAATTGTCATATAGTGTAACATTATGCAAAATATGCCATGTGACACAGTGTGTGCTGCTAAATTTTGTACCGTCTCATAAGTCTATGTCACCGGTTCGCAACCCCGGTTCTGGGGTACCCCTCATACTGTTCTAACACACCCACTTCAAGTTCAGTTGTGTGAGGAGCAGGGAAAACACTACAATGTGCAGGACAAGGGGGATTTTAAGACTAGGGTTGGGAACCTATGGTTTTAGAACAAATAAGCAACCTTCTCCTGGCTGGCTGATTAGCTAGCATGCTTGTTAGTTGGAAAGGTAAAATAGATAGATTGATAGATCTACACATGACAAGACTTTTTTGACTTTCTGTTAAAAAACTCAAGAATATGAAGACCCTTAGATCCAGTTTCTTGAATCTTCTTGCTGAACAATTGTTTGATTTTTTTTTTTTTTTTTTTTGTAAATACTGAAATGTGAAGCTGGCTAACAATGAATGAAAGCCAGCTGGGTAAGAAATCCTTTCACTTCAACTGCCCTTTTAAGTTCGGCGTCCACGGCAGAGCGGATATTTATTTTGGATGCAATTTTAGCTTTGTAGATATAGAAATAGCAATTGGATGCACTTAAGTTGAGATGGCTTTGGCTTTGGGAGTCAGTATGCGTGTACGTGGTCTGTACAGAGTATAGGCTGCTCGAAACCTGCCAAAACTTGGACCCATTCTCAAAGCAATCCCTAAATAAGGCTTACAATCATCATCAATGATGATGTTACAGGAAATGAACACAACCAGAGCTTCACTTTAAAATGGCCAACGTTTTCCATACATACGTCGAAGTTCTGGTACACAGGGTCCCAATCCTGGTCCTGGAGTACCCTCAGGACTGGGGCTCAATACATTTTAGAGTTTTCCCAGCTCTAACACACCCACTTCAATTCAGGAAGGGCTGTTAATGAGCTGATTAGTTGCATCAGCTCTGGCATTCATTTTAAGTCCATGAAAGCAGTCTCCTCCATCTCAATCCTCAGCCACCCCAAGACAATTCACATTTTTACTCTCTCCCAAAACATCTCAGGCAAACACTCAAGAACATTAAATACACTATATGGCCAAAGGTTTGTGGACACCTGACCATCACATCCATATGCTGACCTTCTCTAAACTGTTGCCACAAAGTTGGAAGCCCACAATTGTATAGAAATCTCTGTATGCTGTAGCATTACAATTTCCCTTCACAGAATGAAGGAACAATGCCCCTGTGCACAAAGCGAGCTCCATGAAGACATGGTGTGTGAAGGTTGGAGTGGAAGAACTCGAGTGTCCTGCACAGAGCCCTGACCTCAACCCCACTGAACCTCCTCGACATCCCAACATCAGCGCCTGACCTCACTAATGCTCTTGTAGCTGAATGAACACAAATCCCCACAGCCTCGCTCCAACATCTAGTGGAAAGCTTTCCCAGAAAAGAGTGGAGCTCATTATAACAGCAAAGGAATGGGATGTTCAACAAGCACATATGGGTGTGATGTTCATGTGTCCACAAACTTTTGGCTGTATAGTGGATCTGCTGGGAGCTGGAAATTAGCAAAATAATAATAATAATAATAATAATAATAATAAAAAAAAGAAAGAAAACTGCCCAGGGGGATTGGGTTGATAAACACTGCTTCAGGTGGCATTTTTAAAAATAAAAATCCACTGAACTACCATCACTCCCAGTGTTTAACCCTACAAGCCTCATTTTAACCATTTAAGCAGGGAGTTATCAATAAGCACACTGCTTACCTTACCCAAAAGGCCTTTGGCTAAATCAACACATGGCTGGTTAAAGAAGTCGAATCTCAGCCTGGCAACATTATCAGCTTTACTGAGAAAGTACTGGCTGCAGGTCAGGTCCTGCTCCTTGCCCTGGTCTCTGTTTCTGTGTCCTCCATCCTGCCGCTGGAGTCGCTTCTTTACCGTCTCACTCACGTTAGTCTTTGACAATAACTTCCTCTTGAGAGTTGTCATTATCCAGCTGCTTACGTCACTCGCACAAATAACGACACAGTACTTCACTTCACGCTTCGTGAATAGAGCGCTTGATTTACTCATGCTGCTCATCTACACCTCCATTACATTTCATTTCATTTCATTTAGCTCAGCTGCTATAGACACTTACTATCTTGGGCTTATTTTAAACATCAGTTCTGTAATTGCACATCACAGGCTTTCCGATTCCTGCACTCAGCACTCACCGCCTTTTCTTCCCCATTAATCTGGCAAAGAATTGTGGGATTGTTAAAGGGACCGCAGCACGAGTTCTCGTCTCAAAACCATGACTACTGATGATACACACCAACTAAACCCTGTGAGTTCTGTAATATCACGTGAGCACAGACAGCAGAGACGTCTTGCAGCTTCTGTGGATGTGTCGAAGAAACATGTGCCCGATTTTTAAAAAATATTTATTTATTCAGTGTGAGGTCACTACAAATTTTGGTCTGATTTGAAGGATCTTTTTAGAGTTAATTACAATATTTTTTTAAAATTTAAAGAAATAATCTGCTATTATAATAATAATTTAAGAAAGTGCCTGTAATATATTGTTAATTTTATCTATCTATCTATCTATCTATCTATCTAGAGAGAGAGAGAGAGAGAGAGAGAAAGATCACTTCTCTATTAATTTTATAAAAAGAAATGAATGTAATAAATAACCTTACAACTATTACATCTGTCTCTTTGAAGAGACTCAGACAGGTGACTGGCTTTCCTGTCTAGCTAGTGTCTGTGTGTGTGTGTGTGTGTGTGTGTGTGTGCATGTTATGCTCAGTTTAGTGTTTTAATATAACTAGATTAATTAAAAGATTTAGTTTTAGTTAGATTTAGGTGTAGGCATGTAGGCATGACATCAATTAGCTGCAATAATAATTGTAAGGTCCTCACAAGAATAGTAAGACAAACGTGTGTTTGTGCATTCCACTAGCTACACGGATTGATACAGATTAATATTACTGTTTCTTGGCTTGTTTGTTTTGTCTTTTAAACTAGGGTTAGTGTCTCTGTGGAGTTCTGCGTGTCTGTATCCGGATGGGTTTAATCTTACCTCCCAAGCGAGGTGTATTCCCACCTTGCACCCAGTGTTCCCAGGATAGTCTCCGAATCCACCCTTTCCCTGACCAGGATAAAGCAGTTACTGAAAGATGAATGAATGACTGGGTGGCTTGATACTAGATGAGGGGTGTATGCAAAGTAGTAAGCATCATAGATGGCTGTTTGCACACATGCTAAGCAAGTTGGCCTATCAGTCAGAGCATATATGCAAGCGTTGTTGGCTTGTTTAGTTCAGGTAGTGTTACCAACTTCTTATGCGGTATCTAATTATATTATAAGACTATTATAAGATGGTCTGGAAGAAAAAAAAACAAACAAAAGTACTAGGGTTAGTGCAGTGTGACAGCAAATTTTGTGGATAATTTAATTCAACTAAATTATTCACATTTTGTAAATAATTTATTTTGAGTTTATATTTATATAAACATATATATTTATATATTTATATTTATATATATAAATGTATCAGAAAGATTACTATTAATGTTGCATTTTATGATGTACGTTGGTAGCAAACACTTTAACTGGGCTTTAACTGAACTGTTTACTCTGCAGTCACTGTCAGTCTGTCATCAGCAGCAGCAGAGTGACTTCTAAATACTTGGCTTGCTTCCTGTACCAGTCCCTGGTTCCCCTCCCAGAGGACCCCCTCACTGCCGAAGATTAACAAGAGTGAAGAACAGAGAGGGCAAAGCTTTTTCATGCCTCTTTCAAAAGACCCCGTTGAAACCCTTCCAAAGTCTTTAAAGTGGCTGGCAATATGTTGTTGTTGTTGTTGTTGAATAGCAAGAGAAGAATAGCTGGTATATACAGTGTGCTCCCACATATTAGCATCTCTCCTGTCACCTTTCCAGGTTCTTATACCCTTGTGAAGATTGAAAATACTTTAAAGGTTAACCATAATCTAGTGGTTTATTTATCAGTTCCATAGAGGAATTAATCTTTAAAACAATACATTATATACAGTATGTACCAGACTGCATGTGTATGCAAAAGCAAAATGTAGTGCAGATCTGGTTCTATTAAACAGGAGTGCTCTGGCATGGATCAGCGATCAGGAGGCTTTCCTGTTACACTTGCATGCTCTGAGATTGTTGGTCAACACGTAATGGTGGCAGAAATAGGCAGAGGGCACATGGCTGCCTGCTAATGGGTAAAATGATATGTTTAAGTAACTCAAGGATGGCATAAACTATCTGAAATGAAATATCTGTGGCTAGGCTGTGGTAACTGTCCAGTAGTAAGTCTTGCCAGCTGTTCATGGAACACTCCTATACAGCTTGATAATAGGGCTAATTTCGAAGTTGGTGGAACGAAACCTCCAAAACACTGTTGGCCATTCTTATTTTACAAACAATTTTTCTTAACTACACCTTTAAGAATTGCAATCCAGCACCACTGTGTTAGTTGGATAAGTGATTCTCTACGTTAGAACTGTTCTTGACTTAGTACAAAAGAGGGCGCATATTCCACACCATCAAAAAGGTAGTTAATTTACTGAAAAGCTATTGAACATGCAACACTATCCTTTTTGAGCAATAAATGAACAATGGAACAAAACTGAAACAATCTGCATTAATATCCTTAATCTTTTTGAGGCATTAGGTAAAGTTAAATATATGCATGCACTTATACTATAGAATATGAGGCACAAAAATAACACTTTTGAACCCAGCATCTGGTGACAAATATGTGTTATTGTTGACTTGCACAGATGTTTGACAGTGCATCGTTCAGTTTCACTTCAGTTCATTTTAACTTCTATACATGCTGACGATTGTCAACACTAGAATGTGGCCACTTGTGCCAGTTGGCATCAGGGTAGCAGCTGGCCAGACCAGAGACAGACACACAAGCTCTGCTGGCATGACTGGTAGTAGAAGACAGGGATAGTTTGCTGACTAGCTCATATGTCTCTTGCTCAGGATGAAGTCAGTGTTATGATGCCTTGGCTTGCTTTCATGTGCATGTCAGCTGAATGGAAGGGGCTCTGACCCCGGACACCATCATTATCTGGAACATCGAGCCATCAGATATAACCTGTAAGTCAAAAATCCCCAAAGGTGATGGGACATTGTACTAGACTATACATGATCTTCATTCTGCATCCTAAAATGTTTCAGTAACAGTGTTTATCACTGTTTGTAGTACACTTTCCCTTAAAGAGCATTATTTTGTCAAGGCAGTCATGTGTGGCTTCTAAATGGAAGGAATGAGCCTGGTATTAGAAAATGTGTGTCAATCCTGGAAAGAAAAGGCACTGACTGATTGAAGTATGCAGGTGGGGAGTGGTGGGAGCTAAAAGTTTGAAAAATTCTAGTCATGGCAGGTGTCTGCCATCTAGCTCACTTTACACAGCTTTCAAAAGGCATGATATGTAATGATTTACCCACTAAATCATTTACACAGACAGGTGGCTGCCCTCTCTTATTACCATACAGCACCTGCAGAGCGGTACACACCACAGGGGAGAAGCAGAGAAGAGAATACTAATCCTAATTCCTAAATCATGCATAGCTTGCATTATATTTCACACATGCCTGCTTTGTTTTACTCCATAGAGTCTGTAAATGTTTCCTTCAAACGCCCTGAAGGATTTAACAAAAATAAAACCCAATGAAGTATCAGTTCAGGTTGAGTTTGTCTTTTCAGACGACTGTCTCTTAAGGATGTGAAGACTGTTTCTACTGTTTCCACTGCAAAAAAGAAAAAAAAATGACAAGTGAAAATACCTTGAATATTGTCAAATATTCTTGTATTTTGTATATTGAGCTAGTGTTTCCTATTATAAGATTACAATAAACCAAATATTAACTTAATTAACCTATTTCTAGACTTTTTATGGATTTTACTTTCTAAAATTTACATTTTTCCTATTCTAGTAGCAGATAATTTTGTTTCCTTGTAGAAAAAAATCCTTAAAATGAGCAAAAATATCTACCAAGGAACAGGAACAAGGCTTTTGAAGCTTGAAATTAGTACAAATGTCTAGAAATAGGTTTACTAATCTTATATTTGGTTTATTCTAATCTTACCGTAGGATACGCTAGATAAATGTGACTATATTCAAGATATTTACACTTGCTAAGACTTAATGTTTTGCAGTGGGATCTGTTTAAATGATATAGGCTGCATTTCCCGGTGGATAAGCATGTCTTAAAATTTTGCTGTGAAATATGAGGTCAGATTCTAGGGAGTGTGGGTGTGTTTTTCTCTGACACACTCTGCTCTGTTTGCCTCAGTGAACCTCTTCTAAATTTAACCTGATAGCTCTGTCAGCTGACAAGAGGATCCTAGCATAACTAACCACATCTTTCACCATCTGTTTATTTATTTATTTATTTGCTCGTCTCCTTTATGATTATTTGTGCCTGAAATTCATCTTTATAGTCACAGCACACTGTGGTCCTTGAATATCAGACACAGCACCCATAGCATATACACTTTTTAACCTTCTTACCTTAGTTGAGCGGCTCTGGAATGTGACGTGTGCTAAAGGACATCAAATGTTATTTTAGACATTCACATTTAAACATTCACTTCATGTGTCTCAGTACAGTTAATACACAGTGATGGTTTTTTTTTTGTTTTGTTATGTTTTTTAACATTTCCCCCCTTCTAATGTACACAATAAACAGTTTTCTTAGTCGTAAGTAGCTGTTCTCCAAGTTAATGATGTGGACGTTTTATTTTTGCGGCTTTTGAAGAACAAGGTCAGTATGTATAAAGCTGTTGGGTATAAAATTTTGCTAAAACAAACACATCTTAGATATCAGCAAATTTATACTAATATTATATAATAATGAGATCAATATGAAAAAAAGTTTAGTCTTAACTCTTAACGAGAACTCTTAAATGGCGGAGTATTTAGGAGAGATTAGGTTAAGAGCAGCGAAAGTTGGCATCACTGAGATAGAAGAGACAGGCCCACTAATTTCCACACTCACAAGCATATATTGCAATTGATGCAGATTTTATAAAGCTGTTATTCTTTTTTAAAGCATAGAATTAAACAGTAATCAATTATCTCCAACGACAGTATAAGAAACAACACAATAATGGCAGATTGAGACACAAGAATTAAGGCTGTTATGATGTCATTTGGCTGCCCTGTTCATTTGATCTCAAAAGTAAGAAGATATAATATGTTGATTGTAAATATGAATAAACACAAAGTGCTATAGAGTTATAAAGTGCTTCTGTTCTTCTGTTGATATTATGAACATATTATCATACAGTATCACTGACTTTCATTTACTAAGCTTTAGTCCCCAATCACAGAATGAACAATTTCAGCCAATGAGTCCACTATAGCCTTTGACAAAATTAATATTCATATTCATTTTATGTATAGGTTTTAATAGTCAGAAGTTATAGATGGAAATAATAGACTTTTCAGTTTCATTTATCTGGGGCTTCTTGTAATTTTTAGAGTCTTCTCTCAAACTCTTCTGCAGTGTGCAACAGGGCGGGGCACAAAGCATTAATCTTCCTTACTATCTCATGGCAAACCATGTTCTTATCCTGACTAGCCAGGTTGAACCAAATCCTACTCTTTATTCCATCCTTTCTTTCTCCCAACTCAGCTTTACAGTTTGTATTTGGGTCCTGAGGGGTTTTCTTTTGAAAAGAGAACAATTACATAACCACAAATATATTTACCTCATGAAATACATGAGACTAGTTTACTTAATAACATTAATCATTTTTTTGTGTAAACATAAGCTGGAATTGAGCAGTGTGATTGTGCTTTCCGTACAGCCTACCTCTATTGCACTTCTATTGGTTCTTACTATGGAAACGGGGTGTGCTTTACCATTTTGCAACATGTCACGATTATGATGTTTTTATACTTAACTTTTATAACACTTTTTCACTCCCTTCCTAAGAATTTTATTTGTCTTAAGTTGGCTTCTAAGACTATTTTTAAGAGTAAGTCTCAGAAGCTTTACACATACTGGCCCAGAAGCTAAAAAGACACACCAAGGACACTTTAGGTCCAAAATGTGACCTTCCTTGCTGTTGTATTTGAATGTTTTAAGGTGTACAGTCATGGGAAAAACAAAGTACACCCGCTTTCTGTTCTGTGTTTTTATTTATCGGGACCTAAATAACAATTGTGTGGTCCTCACCATCTATAAACAAACCTCAGGTGACAAAAAAAAAAAAAAACCACAACAGTTTTCAATATGTAGTCATTTTCTCCCAAAAAATAAACCAACATTCAGAAACCAGGTGAGAAAAAATAAGTACACCCTATAATTCAGTAACATGTAGAACCAGCTTTAGCAACAGTGACTTGAAGGAAACATTTTGTTTGTAGGAGTTTATCAGTCTCTCACATTGTTTTGGAGAAATTTTGGCCCACTCTTCTTTACAACATTGCTTTAGTTCATTGGTGCTTGAGGGCACTGGTTTATGCACAGCTCTCTTAAGATCCAACCACAGCATCTCGATGAAATGAGGTCTGGACTTTGACTTGGCCATTCCAACACTTTGATTTTTTCTTCTTTATCCTTTCAGACGTTGATTTGTTGCTGTGCTTGGGATCATTGTCTTATTGCATGATCCAATTTCAGCCCATCTTAAGCTGCTGGACAGATGGCTTCACATTTGTCTCAAGAATATTCTGGTATAAAGTGGAATTCATTGTTGTCTCATTAACTGCAAGTTTCCCAGGTCCTGTGGCTGCAAAACAAGGCCAAATCATCACCCCTCCATCACCACGCTTGACAGCTGTTATAAGGTGTTTGTGGTGATACGCTGTGTTTGGTCTCATCAGTCCAAAGGATATTGTTTGTGGTTTGTTCAGACGCAATTTTGCAAACCTAAGTTGTGCTGCCATATTCTTTTTTTGGCAAGAAGGGGCTTTTTCTTAGCCACCCTTCCGTGAAAGCCGTATTTGTTCAGTCTTTTTCTGATTGTGCTGTCATGAATCGTAACATTACAGAGACCTGTAGATCACATGATATGGCTAATAGATTTAACATTAAACGGTATGACCTTGGACTGAATTTGCTGGGATGCTCACTCCTGGGAAGACTGGCAACTGTCTTGTAGGCTCACCATTTGTAAATAATCTTTCTCACTGTAGAGTAGTGAATTTCAAATTGTTTGGAGATGGCCTTATAACCTTTCCCAGATTGATGAGCAGCAACAATTGCTTCTCTGAGATCATGGCTGTCCGCTCTTCTTGGCATGATGTAGACATCTCCAGAACACCAAACTGCCACACTTCTTGTACTTTCTTTTCCCAAATTTATCATTTAAGTGTGTCACGTAACGGAGGCGAAGACAGACAAAAGTGCAGATTAGGCAAAACATGCAGACTATGGGTGAGGCTATGGCACACCCAACAAAACACAAACAAGACAACAACAAAAGCTTGACAATAAGACATAGAAAAACAGGAACTTATATAGTGGTGCTAATTAAGGTGAAACGAGCCACAGGTGAGGCTGACTGAGACATGTGACATGCTGGGGCTGCTGGGAAGTGTACTCCAGCGGTGATTTCAGCATAATCATGACAAAGTGTATCATTCTCTATCTGTCTGCTCTCTCTCTCTGAGTCAGATTAAATACATTTTTAATTAAAAGCTCATGAATATTTAAGGACATTCCGGCTGGGCATCATGGCTGGCTTCAGATGTGGCATAGGTGCATGTGAGGTCCTGGGGGAAGAAGGAGAGATAGGATTACTGCAGGTCTTTCATGACAGGTTGTATGAAGCCCTTACCTTTGACTCAATGAGTGTTGCACAGAAACAGGTGGCAGCTCTGCCAGTGTCTATTCATTTATCTGCAGGAGTGGCACTCTGCATGGGTAGGAAGAAAAACATCTTTGCCATATTTAATGATAGCAGCTGGAACATGGCAGATGATTGTTTATGACATATGAGAAAACAGTTGCATGAAAGATGCTGAAATATAATAACATAGCCCAAGAAACATTATAGGAATTTTTTTTTTGCAACATACCGGCGATGCTTTGACCTGAATAAAGAATGGCACATTTATGGTACGTATTGATTGGTTTACAAAGGCTAGCCACAAGGCCGCTCTGTCTCCAAGTTTTGCTGTTCCCAAGAGAGAAACTGATTCTGTGCTGACAGACAACTGTGCTTAAAGAATCTATGTATGAGCAAATAAAATAATTTCATTTCCAGAATCTGCTGCTGTTTGGTTATTATGAACTCTACAATGGAATGAACACCTGTCAACCTGTAAATGCTCTAGGCAGATGTTAGGTTTCTTAGCTCTTGTTAGGTCCACCAGCTCTTGTAAGAAGGACAATATCACTAATATGTCACAAGAAATAGGGTCCATGGGTCCTAGCCTATGATATAGTATTTTGGACTCTTTCAGGGAGATCTACCGATTCCCGTCGAGAGCCCAAAGTTGTAATGCCCACAACTCGGGCAATGAGAGTTGTCTTTTGAGGCGAAGAGGTCGACCTCTGCCCTGCCAAGGACCTCCCAAATTTTCTGAACCGTCTGCGGGTGGAGCATCCACTCCTCCGAGGGGACGTTGCTCCGAGATAGCATGTCTGCTCCTTGGTTCAGCACGCCAGGGACATGTGCTGCCCTCAATGATCGCAGATTGAGATGTCAATCCCCAAAACCCAATCTGACACTCTGGGGATGGCCTGCCAGGCCTCTGCCCGTGTGACAAGGGGTTGGACTGGTTCGAGTGGCAGATCATTGTGAGGAAACCTGACACTCATTATAAGTGGAAGAGGAAGTATGCTCTCTACTTTAAGATTTTTGTGTTTTATTGTTTTTTGCAGACGTTCTGCACGATTTAGACAGACGCGCGACCTTCACTCTCCATCCAATGGCAGTGGGCGGGCAAAGCTGCGCAACCACTGACTCATCCAGCGGAGATAGCTTCTCATAGCCGTTGTTGTCCACGCCGTCAACCGTGGAGAACGCGGAAGAAACGGACGTGCAAAGGCAAGCCAAATAAGAACAAATGGGCTTCTCCGGCATGGACCACTCTAAACCCACTTTAGAGAAGACGCGGAAGAGCTCGGCCTCCGTACTGGTCTTGGTGACACTGGAATCCATAGACTGCAAGGGAGCTGGGTTGAAGAGAGAAACCGAAATATATCCTCGGCGTCTGACGCTAGCGGCTCGTTCTCTGAGGCGCGAACCGAAACCACGTCGCTCGCATCAGTCGCGGGATGCTGGTCCATGCGTTCAAAGAAGACGGGGGAATTCCCTCTGCACGGTGAGAGCGAGGCACGCGGGGTCTGAGCCGGCGTGAGCTCGCTCGCGGCCGGGCGCCGCGCTTCTCTGCCCCGCCGTTTTTTCCTCGCAGACCGAGTATTCCATCTCCGTCAGAGGGGCTTCCGCATGGGGACGGCCCAGGCAGGAAACGCACTCTAAGTGGCCGTCGTCAGCGTGCAGGGCGGAACTGCACGAGCTACAACGACGCCGCTTGCTCTTTTAGAGGAAAATGCTCTTTTAGAAGGGAAAAAAAGCTCTTTTAGAGGAAAATGCTCTTTCAGAAGAAAAAAAAAAAAGCTGTTTTAGAGAAAATAAGCTCTTAATTATTTTTGCTCTTATCACTCTTTGTAAGCTCGCCGAATGGCGGCAGGGGACGAGCTGATACCGGCGCCGGACGCTGAACGGCGGCTGAAAGCTCGGCGAGAACGGCGGGACGGCGCCGGCGAGTAGCTCTTGTCCACAGCGAGCGACTTTAGTGTCGTAGCTCAACGTAAAGATCTAATCTTCGTCGCTGAACAAGAATTGATTTGAGATTCTATAGCGCAATGCCCGCTTATATAGCCAGATGGCTCCTCCCATTCTGGCGGGCATCCTTGCCATAGGCGCGTGGAGTTACGCTGCCGAGCCATTGGTTCGCTTTATTGCACTGCACGAACCAATGGCCGTGCAGTTTCACTGCGTGATTGTAAAGGCTTCAGTCATCGGAGAAAAAGGAGTTTTCCCCATAGCGTCTAGCGACGCAGTACGAGTGTAGTATCGAAACACTTTATTGGCCATTAGTTTATTTTCCTCTGCTAAGCACAGTCCTGGTTTTCAAAGCCTTTTATCTCTGCCTGACTGATGGGGTTTCAAAGGAGCTTGAGTGTTCTCCCAGATTTGCTACTGAAGGCTCATCAGAAGCTGCACCCCAGCCTCAACACTTTTCTGGCCCATGGGAGCACCTCAGAATTCATTCCTTACTTGTGAACCATGTTATAGTCATCAGGAGCTTACTAGACAGCTTAACGTGTGTAGTGCAATCTATTGCAGTTGCTTGCTGAATTAGGCCTTACGTATATGCTCTGTATTAGTAAAGAGCATCAAAGAGGAGAGCTGTGAATCAAGCTGCAGTGTCCTGAGAAGTCTACCAGGATCCTGACCCTGTCAGCACCTCTCAAGCTGTTCAGCCACAAAATCCTTTTACACCAAGGTCCCTCAGCAGATATAGGAACTTAGGAAAATATCTAAAGAGCCTGTTTTTTTATTCCATGAAATAGAAACTTTTCTCTATAATTATTGAGTCTAGTACACATGTTGTTCTGGTCTTAATTCAGTCAAAAGACTGTATAAACAATATGTTAATATTAAATTCCTATCTGAGAAACAAGGCTATTGGAAATATTAATGTTAGTTATATTGTAATATTGTTATAATACTATAATAATGTTAATACTAATGCATAATGAACAGATTTAAAACATATGTCAACATAGTTTAAAATGGGGGGGGAATGTGATATTTATGATACCAAACATTTATCAATTCTGATTTGTACCTTATGCCACCTACCTCTCATATAGACCTGCCCAACTCAAACAAATGAGAGGAAAATAATGGAAAAAAGATTATTAACTGAAAAGACCACTAATAAACACTAATAAAAAGTATTTATTTGGATACACCTCCATACCTTTTGTATGAGGTGGGAACACACACCTTTGGTGGAATGTCAGAACATCGCATGGCACCAAGAACACACCTGCACACCCAGGAGCAATTAATGCTGTGTTCAACTCGAGGCTGCAACTTGTAGTTCCCTACCTCCAACCACTAAAAGCCAAAGAACACATCCTCATAACTTGAAATTCCTACTCATCAACTCATGGTAGTCTTCTCAACTACAAGCACCTACCCCATTTACGGAGTGACCTCAAATCAACATGGCTGCTCACAGCATTATCAGTAGACAAAGCAGCACCTCTTACCTTTAAATGACTTATAGTCTATAATCAATCAACATACAGAAATACAGTATTCACTTGTTTTTTGGAGGTGGAAGGAAACACTTCCACAACTGCTGCTCTCTCTTGTTTTGCACTAAAATGTAAATATCTACACACTCACATGTGCCGTGAATGTCTATAATATGTATATATTGGGGGTTTTTTTTAATTAAAAAAAAAATTATTGTATTTTATTTTACTTTTTTTCATTACTTGTCTTGTTATGTTGGTTTCTCACACCATGGGTCTGAGGGAAACGAAATTTCAATCCTGTGTGTCCTGTACATATAGCAGAATTGACAATAAAGTTGACTTTGACTTTGACTTTGAACACATAGAGAAGGTAACTATTTAGTTCATTTTCTCAGCTGTAGGGAAAGGCCCAAGATCCAAGCACATGACCATGAATTTAGATGAATATGGAATGCACTCTGGAAACTCCCTGGTAGCAAATCTAATAGGAATCTCTACTATGCAATAAGAAAAATGAAATGGCATTCATGGCACTCTGATGTCTTTTCTTTAGGTAATGGCTTACCTAATAAAGTAAGAACATTTCTGCCTCCTTTTTTTCAGTATCTCTGGAAAGAAACACCTCGACATCATAGGAATGGATCAGTGTCTAATAAGAGTGAAGGTGAAATTTATTATTATTTATACTCTCATTGCTGTTTCCCCCTAAACACTGTTACTTTAAGTTATAATCCTGTTTATCGTGTTTGAGATTCCTCAGCATTGAGGTATTTGATAAAATGAGAGCTTTCTGTGATTCACATCTTCCATGTCAATGTATTTATGGAGGATTTCCTAAATGTACATGTTATTTTATATAACCTGCGTAGTAAGAATTATGGTTCTTACGTTCTGTTTGTTAATTCTATGCAAGTTTGGAGGGAGAAACTGGGAAAGAACAAATCGGTTTCCATTAAGAAATCTACTTTCAATACCAGTAGTAATACCAGCTTCTACATTGTATAGCACAACATGGGACATTTTTGCATGTATTTAATTATTTGAACAAAGCCCGAATGCAGTTGATATGAGCACATGCTATATACTATATGAGTAATATTTGGAATCAGTACCATTTGAGAGGAATTGCAGAGTGATGAGCAAGCCATAAAGTGTATGAGTTAGTTTACTTGAATCACAAATCCAGCTCCCTGTATTAACGAGCTACATAGTGTTCAAGTGTTCAGTGTAAAGAGATAGTGAATAAGGAGCCATTTCTTAAACACTACCCATGGTACGAACATCTTTCATTAACTGTAACCTACAATAAACAGTATTTCTATGCTCACAGAGAGATTCATTTGGTCTGAGTAATAAATCAATTAAATATACACATATTACAGACGTAACTGAATACAAATACATTACTTGGATTGAACAGATAATGTGTTCTGCCAGAAAGGTCCACAGGGCATCTGGCTGAGAATAGAGTGTGCATTGGGACTGGGGACGCAGCTAAAAGTTGCATAAGCTTGCAAGACAAAGAAAGTATTTGTTCATTAACACGAACGTGCGGTGGTCCTTAATAGCTTGCTTGTGCTGGTCATGGTGGTTTAAATTAGGATACTAGCTTGTTTATATTTACCTAAATTCTTTAGAAAATATTGCAGACAAGTGCAAGCAAAAATAATGACCACATGAGCAGGCCCATGCACAGTGGTGGCTCCAGTCTATTTGGTGCCCTAGGCAACATTTTCCACTTACACTCCCCAACAACCTCCTGCTAAACACCATCCTTGTAGCCCACCCATCCTGTCATACCTAAATGACTTTAATTATTCCTTCACAAGTTCTGAAACTGAAAACACTTACACCTGGCTCAAATACAAAATAAAATACCTGGCCTTCTCTGAGGTAAAGTCAAGAAATACACATAAGAATTAAGAATTTCAAATCAAAAACAAAGTTGATAAAAAGCCTTCATAAAAATGAATGTCCACCATAAGGCATATAAGACCAAATATTTTCAAAGACAAATGAAGAAATATCATAAGCACTGCTGTGTCCCTCTCTGCACAGCATCTTCAAAATGTAACAGCTTTAAGCTTTAACAGCTTCCCACAGCTCACAATAAACTCAGGAGATGATGGTTAGCAAACTTATGTCATGGCCATTTCACCATTTCCACCAATACGAAGCTGTAGCAGACGTTTCACACCAGATAGTTGAATCAAAACCACAGAGGGTTAGAGAAGACCGCCAAAATGTGCAGTGCTGTTGCTCTTTGAATGTAACGGCTACATTATTATTATCATTATTATTAATAATAATAATTTACTAAACATATATTTACTGTTGACATGGCTAACATGCAGGGGTGTAGCTAAGGAGTGGCCAAGGTTGGCCAGTGCCACCCAAGCATGAAGCATGGTCACCCTTCTGGCCAGCCCAGTAAGACATTATTATGATTATTATTATTATCGTGCTAATCAAGGTCATGATTTGAAACCTAACAATTTGGTAAATGTCACTGTGATGGGCTAGATTGAATAATGAAACGCTCACTACGACGTCTCTGGGAAACTTCAGTGGTTATTTCAGCATTGCGCAATAGAGAACAAAAAGAAAGTTTAGTTAGCTAACACAGAAGTGAACTATTCCCTGGTCCTGACCACAACAAACAAACAGGTGAGCCAAGGCTGGTTAAACTTCTTGACATTAACGATATTCATTATTTGGAAGCATGATATTGGATTTCTTTAGTTTGTTATTAGCTAAAGATAACAAAGCAAAAATATCAGGCAACATATCGGCAACAGACTAATGTAAGAAAACAGGAATCAAAAGTATCAAACACATAGAGACTGTAATCCAGAAAGACAATTAAACAAACGACAGGTTCGAATAATCACTCGAAAAACTGGGATTGATGTTCTAATGAAACTAGAATAATTAGCAATGAGGAGAAGCGGTGATTGTGTTCTGGAGAATGTGATGGTGGATTAAGTGACTGATCATGTGGTGGGGTTTTTACTAATGTGTTGTGGGAAATTAAGACGTTTTGACCTATGTTAGCTATAAATTTTATATGTAGCTTGATACACAACAAACAAATGTTGCGGGACAAACAAATGAGGACGGAGAAGTCACATTATGTCATGTTCTACAGATGCAGATCAGTGTTTTGTCCCACCATCGATTGACCCCAACCCCGATAGAGTCATTGGGGCTAACCTGGCCTGGCTACGCCCCTGCTAACATGAATTAGCAATATTTACCTTTAAAAGTGTTATAGTATCACTTATAATTTAATGTTTGTGTCTAGAAACTAATGTCATGCGTGGTGTCCAGTTTTCAACTACCTAGTTGATACCTAGGATTAACAGTAAATAAAAATGCCTGCATTTCAAATAGGTCTAGTTTGAAAGCTGTGGACCTGCTCTTTATAGCTGAACTAAGCACAGTTTAATAACAAAAAAATAAATAAATAAATTAAAAAAAACTGTGAACCTCGAGTGGATTTGCGATCTGAATATGTTTTTGGTAAGCCACAGTTAACTGTGATAATATGCAATTTAAGCACCAAATGAATTCCTACACGATGAAGCAGTATTTAAAACCGTTCATGTGCCATCACATATTTTAAAGGCTAAATTTTAAAAAAAACTTCCTGTTTAGGCCACGCCCACTTCGAGTTAGATACTGAAACAGATGAATAACAGATGAATAATTTGGAGCACTGAACAGATACAGATACAGACACAGATAGCGTCACACCTCTAATGCATGTAAAACACCAGAAATATCGTTATAAGCTACAGGTGTGATGTTAAGGTAAAAGTAAACAGCTAAAATGCCGGACACAGGTCACAGAACAACCTTTTAGCAGCGAGAGGAAGCAGGAGCACTCCTACTGATTTTTTATTTTCAAGCAGCAGCTTATGACAAGGCCCCATTATTATTATTATTATTATTGCCTATTTATTCCCTATTCCCTAAGAGCCAGAAGGAATTATGTCTGGTGATTAATGTAGCCTGTAGGCCTACCTCCCACCTGTCAGTCTTTACATTTGCCCCAGGATATGGTAGTAAGCTACAGGTGTGATACTGTTACAGGTAAAACGCCAGACACAGATGGCGGGACAGTCTGTCCTGACTGAAACCCGCCATGTCTCTTTAACTGTTCAAACCGAAACGTCTTGCTTAGTCACGCCCGCGTGCCGTGCCACGCTGATGCCCCGCCCACTTTCTCTCTGATTGGCTCGTGGCTTCGTCAGGCCCCTCGGTCGACGCAGCGATACTCAGTCGCTAAGGGCGGGGCTCCGGGTCTCGAGACAGAATTACCGGCAGCAGGCAGAGAAACTTAGGCGAGCTGTTCCGCTGCGCGTGGGAATGTAGTGCGCACAAAACGGTCTCGGTCTTACCGCCGCGCGCGACCTAACGCTGGGATGTGGATTCGACAGCGCGCGCTCTGAGACAGATTAGCAGCGCCAGCGCTTTGTTGTTATTGTTGCTGTTGTTATTGTTGCTGTAGTTATTATCACTGCTGTTTTAAATCAGACCCGTTTTCCGCGCTGCTCGGTGGCTGGGATGAAGTGACAGCGCGTCCTTGCGTGTCTGCGAGCTCGGGATTTCTGCTGAACTACATTTTCCGCCACTTGGATAATTCGGGAACAGAGCGAGGGTGAGTTCATCTGGTTTTCTGCACAGCAGTAGTTTCACTTTTACGAATATCTGGCTACCGAAAAACAGGTAATTAAAAAAAACCCACCATGGCTATTTAAAATGCCCGCAGACACAGCCATATGCACGCGCTTTGCCGGTTGTCGTGAGATCATTAAACCGATTTCACTCCAGTTTTATTGCCTTTTAGCAGCGAGAGGAAGCCGGAACACGCCTACTGATTTTTTACAAGCAGCAGTTTATGACAAGGCCCCATTATTATCATTATTATTATTATTATTATTATTGTCGTTATTATTATTGTCGTTATTATTATTGCTTATTTATTCCTTATTTTTAAGAGCCAGAAGGAATTATCTGTGGTGATTAATGTAGCCTGTAGGCCTACCTCCCACCTGTCAATCTTCACATTTGCCCCATGCCACATACCTTAACGTGACAGAGGTATTTGATGGCGAGAGTCGCAGTGTGTAGTGTACAGGAGGAGTGGCCTTGTGTCGTGTTACAACCTGGACCTGAAATGGACTTAACCAGGACATACACTATACGGCCAAAAGTATGTGGACACCTGACCATCACACCCAGATGTGGTTCTTCCCCAAACTGTTGGAGGCACACAACTGTACAGAATGTCTTTGTGTGCTGTAGCATTACAGTTTCCCTACCAGCATGACGATGCCCCTGTGCACAAAGCGAGCTCCATGAAGACATGGTGTGTGAAGGTTGGAGTGGAAGAACT
>CM075025.1:17201909-17221088 GCA_037576675.1 Pangasius sanitwongsei | reverse complement strand
CACACACCATGTCTTCATGGAGCTCGCTTTGTGCACAGGGGCATCGTCATGCTGGAACAGGTTTGGGCCTCTTAGTTGCAGTAAAAGGAAATCTTAATAACGTTCTAGACAGTGGTGTGTTTCCAACATATGGATGTTATGGTCAGGTGTCCACATAGTGTAGCTCCTTACAGCAGGCATATACGGTATGATTATTATTACCACAGTGAAGATCCATTGAACTACCCAGTTCATAAACACTCATTAATACACATGAAGGTAAAATTTTGCTTTTCAGTAGCAGGTTTGACCTTAATGAAAAAACATCCTCAAAATAAGCCTTGTGATCCTGAGGGGCTGTGTGCAGCTCAGCACGAGTGGTGGCGTTGATATGAATATGTGGGCTGCCTGAGAATGTGGTGAGTGTAGTTGGAGGTCAGTGGGAATGCTGTGGGTGTTCCCACAGGAAGGCTCCCAGTGCTTTGATCATCAGAGACTCATGCAGGGTGTGTTTACTTTCTGATATACTGGTACTCTAATGGACGGTGTAGGAAACTTCATGCTGTTGTGGTTGGCTAAAAAAAAGTTCTGTAATAACTTAGCATTCTCTGGAACGAGCCTGTACTGGACCTAAAGGATGGTGGAAATACTTAAAGTTGCATACTAGGTGCATATAGCCATCTATAATGTATTTGTGAGCGATGTCATTTGATGTAAGTGAAATAAATGGAGCAGGACTATGAAATATTTTGGGGGAACAGGGGCACAAGGAAAAAAGGCCACACCACCCACCCACTCACACACACACACTCACTCACTCACTCACTCACTCACTCACTCACTCTCCCTGTTTCCAGTACTCTCACCCGGATGTTATCACACTGTCCGTCCATAATCATACACTCTGATAATAATGTGGGTTCTGTTCAAAGTCCACTGAAAACGGAGTTTAACATGATTGCAGGCAAATGTTCAGTTCTTCAGATGAATTCAGTCACATTAGAAACAGTGTTTGTGATGCAGTGTATGCATTCAGATCATAGTATGTAAGAAAGTATGTACACTGCCTTAGTGTTAATAGCGTATGGATTTTATGTACTTCACACAGACATCAGTTAACACACACACACACATCACATGGACCCTAATTTTCAGTGATGATCTTGTTAGTGTAATCTTGTTATGTAGTACTGTACAGCTACATCTATATGATTTTAGTAGCATTACACTGACAGGAGAATGAAAGTGCACAGTTGGCCATTACACACACACACACACACACACCACGTCGTATCTATACATATCTATTACATTTGTTATGCACACGGCTGAAAAATGATTGCAACAAGATAAAGTCTATATGTCTGTGTATTCGTTTTATTTAATTTATTTTTATTTAATTTTTCTGTTATAAGCAATACCATCACCTTATTTCCCTGTGCTCAAATACTGCCCTTTAAGCACTGATCTTTAGCCTTTAGCCTTTAGACTTTAGCTGTAGGTGCAATAAAATGATCAGCGCAGCACTCCCACAGCCACTGAAACAAGATCGACCCAATATCGCCCTGGATCATATCAGATTGGGTTTGACCTTCTTTTTTTAAATATCAGATCCACTAATGTATTTTATGCAATGAACATAAATGTTGACTTACAGGACACAGATCTTGCCCACAGGGCACATGCACACTGCAAAGATTGCATCTTAGCAAGTGGAAATATCTTGAATGTAGTCAAATGTATCTGGTATTTCCGTTTATAAGATTGCAGTAAAGCGAATAAAAACTTTTTTTTAACTTATTTCAAGCTTGAAATTGTCTTATTCTATTGGCAGATAAATTTGCTCATTTTAAGCATTTATTTCTATAAAGAAGCAAAATGATCTGCCAATAAAATAAGAAAATTTAAAGCTTGAAATGAGTAAAAAAAGGTCTAGAAATAGGCTTAATAATCTTATATTTGGTTTCTGTAAACTGTAAATTAATAGGAAATACTAGATAAATTGACTATATTTGCTAAGATGTCATTTTTGCACCGATATCCTGCCATCACACTTTTTTTTCAGTTTTGTTGAAATTAGCAGCAGAAGCTTTCAATAGAAGAAACAGATATTGTTATCTTGCCAAAATTTGGATCGGTACCTCTCTACTTACATTCTTGGAACGAAAGAGGCCGATTATAACATACAGTACATAATTAGGCAAAATTTGTCCGGAAGCTTCAGACTTTGGCCTGTATGTGTTGTTGTGGTTTTAATGATGGTCCCACATTCAACCAGTACAAAATGTTGCATGATGAAAGTTGTAAACCTCAAGCTGACCAAGACAGCGTATTATTATGCTAAATTATTGTACATGCCAGCAAACAGGGCATTTGTAGTGACTGAGGGCAAACTTGCAAATAAATGCAAATTCCCTTCTATTATATAAAAAAGCCACGTCACTTGCAGAGAGTAGTTTTAAACAACAAAGTGTTTTATTGGAGCAGGGAGAGTACGGTTTTAAATAGCATGACCTGCTCCTCTGTATCTATTTTTAGAGCACAGTATCAGTCTGAAGACACTCCCTGAGCCTCTCAGCTTTGAGTGAAGTGGAATGTCTTGTGAACAGAGCTGGGCAATCTGGATTTTGACTTCCTGTACAGCTTACAGGCTTCTCTCGAAAGTGAGGGTGTGTTCAGGCCTGCGATTTGGCCTTTAGTGGCCTTTTGGGAGTAGGTGGGTCACCAATGACTAATATTGCTATCAGGCTTAGCGGTTCCTGTAACAGCAGACTCCTGTAGGAGTCCATATGAATCTGGGTTCTTTATTTTAATTTTTATTTAACTTTCAGTGGTGATCAATGAATCATTTATTGTGTTATGTGTTATTTAATTGGCGATTACATCATGACTGTCCACTAGTAATCTATGGTGAACATGAATACATGGGTTTAGTTGATCCTCTCATGTTTGATTAATGTTCCAATGATGGCTAATGATGGCTAATGTTGGGTTTGTAAAATTAGTGAACCTCGATAGCTGTGCTGTGCCGGGAATGCCAGAGTGTAGCAGTCATCAAGCTTTACTTTCCATTTGCTGAGCCTCTCTGCTTGGCAGTGTGGCCAGGGTAGATGATGCAAACACTTTCAAATATGCAGGAGTGTATAGCAAGCCACGGCAGACCGAAGGGATGAGTCTTGGAAAAAACCTTTTCTGGGCAAATAGGCTCAGCAAACTGACCACGAGCTACACAGTAGGGGTGGGTGATATGACAGTTTTATCGTGAATGATTAAAACCTCTCCACAGCCGGTTTTTACAGAGAGAGTAACATGATACTAAACACAGTATTGTCAGTTGTGCTGAAAATGCTTAGACATGGCACCCCAAGTTGTTTTATGAACCAGACTTTACAGACACTGCAGAAATAACAGTTGTTTGCAAAATATGCAGATTCAAGATCGGCACATCGAGGAAACACGCCAAACCTGATTAACCACCTCAAAAGAAAGCACCCCAAAGAGTGTGCCGATATCCAGATGAGACGGGGAGCGCACGGGGACTGCACCGCAGCCAGAATCAGCACTGAAGTAAACAAATGCATGGAAAAGGCACTCCTTTTGAGAAAACAAGAGCTGCAAAGACAGCACTGATGCCATACAGTATATAAATAATACTCATCAGTACAGTAAAATGAGGGTTTTAAGCAACTGCTAAAAAGAGTTAAACCTTGTTACCAAGTCGCACATATTTTATAATATTCTTATCTGTACAAAGAATGCTGAGAGGAGTGCAGTAAAATCCAAAACAGTGAAACACAGATGACTTCTTTATAAAATATTAAATTGTAAACCAACTCTAGTAATGTATTCAGTATTAAAACATATTTAAATCCTCACTCACCTGTCAATCACCTTTCCATTTATTGCCCTTTTAAATACTGAAGACATTAGTAAAGGCTATTTATTTGTTATTTAACATTTTGAAGTCTAAATAATTCTTTTACATTTTGTTGAGTGCCTTTTTATTAAAAGTAGTTGGAAAAGGTACTTAGGTGTCTATGGAGGCCTTTTTCTTTGAGGTTTTGTTTCCTTGTAGAGCTATATTTTCATCAATAGGGAAATTAGTTTGGTTGCTATGTTCAGTAGCTTGCAAAACAGTCTTAAAAACCAACATGAAAAATTATATGATATTTTTGCCAGATTGCCCACCCTTACTTTTACAAGGAATCAGTTTAAGCAGACTGTTGGACTGCATCTGTGTTGGGAGGAGACTTAGATTCATGCTGACAGACGCAGACTCACCCTGGTTTAGTATGCACATACACACATACAAAAATATCCCCAAGATATGATATTTTCCCAGTACGTTAGTAATGCATTATAATAATTTATTACGATTATATTATATTATATTACCAGATCGGCTAACCTTTATGCACTTTTGGGTAGGAGCTCCACAGTTTAACATGTGAATCCACAAGTGCAAGTCATCACTCCAAAATACGCCAAAAGAGCACTCTTTTTCTCCCCAATACAACGGGAGATGAGCCACATATCTGGAATCTGGAATGATCTGCACAGGTGTTTTGAACTCTCCGATATTGCCAGACACTTCCCGAAAGTCCCGTCCCCCTTCCTACTCCCACGTGCTCTCGACTCGCCGTGGACGCCCTCGCTTTCTGTCAAGGTAAATGGAGAATGGTTTGAGGAGCATGAAATAAAATCAGTGTATGTTTGATTTAGCTAACGTTATACAAGTACATATTTAATTTAGTTAGCTAAATTTCTTAGGGATTCCACAGAAAAATTTGGTTGAGAATGATCAAAAATGCCTCTTTCACGATCATCGGAAAGAGAAACGAGGAATTTGACCCAAAAAGATTAAATAGGCCTACAATGAAGTGTTAAAAATGCTGTTTTTTGGACTGGTGTAAGAGAGCACTTTCAGCAGCATCCACAGTGAAAATGTCAGCCGAGTGGACATTAGACAGCCAACTTATGATTACACACGGTTATATTGAAAATGTACTGTTATTTTTTTTTTATTGTTTACTGTGAATTACTGCAGAATCACCTAAAAATCCACCATCCAGCTGAGCTCTCGCGATTGCCGTAGTTCCCAGCTGCACATCTGGTAATATTATTACACCTCATGCATTCTCCTTAAACCGGGAAATGCTTGTTTTCTTGTTTTTCGGTTCTGGAAAGAAACATTCTTTATCTTGATATTTAAAAATGGAAAACATGAGCAGGGAAATATCAATATCACACAAGCCTACTGTAATGCTTGACTGGACTAATAGACACATTATTTACATGAATAGTCAAAACAGTCACTGAGCTTCACCTGATACAGTTCATGATCAGAGGTCTTAGATCCCAAGGTTAGCTTGAACAGTATAGGGGTTAACAGATATTCAAATATTTATTTCAAATATGTGTTTATGTTTAGTCATGTTTGTTTTTAAAATGCTTACATTTACAATGTCTTTTATTGGGGGAAAAAAGCCTGTTTTAACAAGCCAGGGGCCCCTGCCAGATGAAGCCCATATGGGCTAGAAAGTAGTGAAGATTATATCAGCAGGCTGGTTTGCTAGTCGCAGATTTGGTCGTCTACTCAAGGCTTTTTCTTTGAACCTGCTGGACGTGGAACCCTGTTTTGTGTGCGTCTGTGTGTGAGGGTGTGAGTGAATTAGCCCACATGGCAGCCTCAGGTGAGAGCACCTGTCCAAACCGCAGATATTAGAGTCACACTTCTCACAGTTCTCCCTGCCAGTTGTTAAATGTTTATTTACCTTTAAGGTCAATTAAGGTCAATATCCTTTGCCTTTTTCCTCTTTTGGATGAAAATGCTGTTTGTTTGTTTTTTGACAGTTTTTTGGTGAAATCTATCTGTTGCGTCCCTAATAAATACAGGTAATTGATGTTAAATATATTCCTGTCTGATATTAGCCAAGTCATGATTTCATTTCACATTAATGAACTCATACTCGTGAAATATTTTGCATTTACCTTGACAGAAAGTCAGAGGGGCGGGGCTTCCAGGTCGCCAGAACGATATGCCGATTTTCTCATATTTTTAGTGGAGAGAAAGTATTGCTCTTTTTGTGTATTTTTGAGCAGGATATATTGTAGTCTCATCTAGTCAGACTTCCTAGTCCAGATCTCTCACCATGCATTCACACAGGAGTCATGAAAGGTGTTTGAGGTATTTCCTTTCTCCTAACCACTGGAGCCAACATTCAGTTGAACCCAAGCAAGCTGTCGTGTCATGATGGGTCATCAAGCCCGGCTGTAGCTTAACCATGCTAATTGGGTATAACTTACAGTGCAAAATTTTAGTTTTCTTTCATTTTTACAAAAATAGACAGTATATGTGTATGCCGTTAAAAAAAACATCACTGAGGCTTTCTGAGGCCTACAGAGGCATAAGCAAGTGTGTTTCTGAAAAAAGCCCTAATTTAGCAAGCTTTCAGCCGGAAGAGGTCACAAGCTGCAGTACTCTACTATGTTGAATATGTTGCATTAACTGTAGCACAGAAACCTTTTGAGGCCCAGAGATCTCAGTTTCCACCCACTTACACCTGTCAGGTGTAATAATACACTTCCTTCCAATTATTAGGCAACACAAGTTCTAGTTTAACTCCTCAAATAATTGTCCAGAAGGAATCAGTCCCGGCCTGTTAAATCAGACACACAATCCATTTTTCTTACAGTTTCAGTGGGTTATGTGTGTGATTCAGGATCGTAGAGAGGCCAAAGATATTTCCTCCAAGTTGTGAGTTTAAGACTTTTAGCTCTGTGGGGCGATGTCCAACCTGGCTTTGTCTCTTTTTCTTCTGTTTTAGATTCATCAAAAACTCATTCAAAGAGTTCCCCATTTTTTCAGCAGTGTAAATCGCAGTCTGCAAAATAGCAGGAAGTGCTGTAATTCTCAGCTCTCCATGTTTTTTCCTGTGCGGAAGGACTTGGGCAATGCAGCATGTGTAATTCATTAATCATTTTATCAGTTATTTTCTACGTTTTTTTTTAATTATTATTATTTTTAATTTTTTAATATTTTTGGGTAAACAAGGTACCACAGCTGAACAGCTTAGATGCCTGTCTAGCAAGTCAGATATTACCACCATTTTGTAGCTGCTTTGTTAAGGCATCACTGACTTCTCAAAAGCGCATCGTAAGAGCTCAGTGTTATGGCTGACATTCTGAAGACTCAGACATTAGTGCATTTCCTGCCTCCATTTGGATCTCATCAGCTCCTCTGCTCACCGCTTCCTTCCCCTGCTCCTTAAATAAGCAAATCTCTGACCCCATGGCTTCCTGGTCACTGACAATGAGTGTGATGTGCTTTAGCAGCCGTGCTTTTCTGGGCCACTATTTGTTTTCTTGGTTGTGCGTAAGATAAACCTCGGAGTCTGATTATATGGTTTTGCCTTTTTCCCCCAGATGGAGTATCGAGTAGTGTTGAGTATGTGTAATTACTATTTTGTCTTCTATGTTCTATGTAGTTTGGCTATGTTTAGTCACAGACTAACCAATCAACTAGTAGTTAATACTGGTAACATTTTGATTTCAGAGCACTGAAGGTGTGACCTTGACTGTTATTCCACCCTGTGTCTGAATGCACAGAAGGGTCAGTTTGGTCCCTGGATGCCGATCTCCTGTAGGGATTCATGTGCATGGGGCCAATACACGTCATACAATAGGTGCCTTTGTGGCTCAAATCGGTCTGATATCATGCTGGAAATTTCGATGGGGATCACATGTTGTGTCAGCATGCTGCGTCTCTGAGTCTCTTCTTAGCTCACTTAACAGGAACAGTGCCCAACCTCCAGCAGACAATAAGGCGCTTGTTTAGCGGTTTGGGATGCATCTGGGAGCCTCTCTGTTGGTGTTCCTCTTGAGAATTAGCTAACTTCCCTATTTTTCTGAAGCTTTATAGGGAAGGAAACTGTGTGGACCTTGTGTCAGTTCCAAAAACCAAGAGGTCAGATGCTGTGTCAGAATACTGATGCAAACAGAATTGCTGTCCGTAGCTGTATATGTGTATGCCATTAAAAAAATATCACTGAGGCCTACAGAGGCATAAGCAAGTGTGTTTCTGAAAAAAGCTCTAATTTAGCAAGCTTTCAGCTGGAAGAGGTCACAAGCTGCAGTATTCTACTATGTTGAATATGTTGCAATAACTGTAGCACAGATGTCCATGCATGCCTCTTCCCATCTGAAAGTGACAAACTTCCTGAGTTTGTGAGAAACGAAGCAAACTTCTTGTTCAGGAATAGCTTTTATTTGACTTGGTTCCTTATCTTTGTCTTTATATCCTGCAGATAATTATGTGAAGCAATGTAAATTAGTTAAAACACAGTTACACATGAAATAATTCACACTGAATACATTTGCATGCATGCAGATAGTCTGTGTGCAGTGGCAAATTTATGTTGAACCATAAAGGGCATTTGTCAGTAAATGCCATTGTTAACTGGAATATGTTTGTTAAAGCTACACCAAATATCAATAGTAAGGTGTCAGGTTGTGTTTGTTGTGCAGATAAATCAGGCTAGCTCTGGTTAAACCACTCAGGCCTTATTTTTACCATGTTAATCTGTAGTGCTGGGTCATGAGGTCATACAGAATTGGTCGTTTACCTCCCACACATCCATCCCCATCCCAGCGCTCTCCTTTTTCGAGAGATAAGACTCTTTTCCACTGGAAACAAACTTCTGATTCAGACAGTCAAATCAGAGGCCCCAGGTATTTCAGCCATGAATGATACCATCCTATACGATTTCACTAGAATGAAATCTCCTAATGTCAGTATCGCTAATATCATGCTTATTTGTTTTTAGATTCCTCTTCCTCTTGGGAATGGATACTTTTTATTTTTTCCAGTACTTACGTACTTATTATTACCTTACACTTATATTTTCATTTCATCTTTTACCGTATCCTTCTGCACTCTATTACATTACTTTTTTTTAATTACATTACTTTTATTATTAACAAAAAATTCTAATGGTTAAAATTCAGGATAGTTTTCATGCAGCAAGCAAAAATAAATAAATAAATAAATAAATAAATAAATAAACGCTTGTGTCTCTCGTGTAGTAGTAGTAGTGACAGCAATGCTATGCACAGCCAGTGCTTGTCGAATGCAGGTTGTGCCATGATTAAAAACCCACAGGCTACATATCAAAGACAGAAATTTAGTTGATCATAAATTAAAACCATGAACTTTTGTCCATTCGACATTTATTCATCTTCAGTAACCGCTTTATCCTGGTCAGGGTTGTGAGTCGTAATTTAAAAATGATTTAATAATATGAGCGAATATCTGAGAAAGATTAAACCATAACATATCCTTTTTCGGTTTCTGTGTCGGTTAATTTTATTTATACCACAGCGTGGTGGTGAATCTGAATCTGATTGGTCAGGAGGTGTGCATTATTTCTGTATACCCGCACGGCTCGGACAGTATTACCGGCTGTAACATGAACGACAGGTTTATATTAATGTGCTCATTCTAATACGTTAAGGTTTCTATAGTAACAGCTCATACACAGGGACCTGTATGGCAAATGCTCCACATAAGCGAAGACTAATAATAAGCGTATTTAATAAAATCGTGGTGTTGTTTAAAAAAGAAAAATGTGTGATCGTTGAAGTGGTGAGTTTTTGTTTTTTTTTTGTTAGGAGGCATTTATTTAAGATTTATGGAAGGAGTCTCGATTGTAAGCGCTTTGTAACAGTCACAGTGATTTGTAAATTTTCCCAGCATGGGAAAGTCTTCAGGACAGAGGAGTTTACACTTTCTGGTTCCTCGGAAAAATGACAAGTTGTGTTTTTTGTGTGAGAGAGAGAGAGAGAGAGAGAGAGACAGCGTGAAGGACATGTTAAGGTTGGTGAGAACAGGAACTGACTTGTCTCTCAGTAGCTCCACAACATTAAATCTAACTTTAAACCGTTAAAATGTGTGATGTGTCATTCTTTAGTTAACTAAACATTGTAATTGTTGACCAATCATTGTGGTATAAGCAGAACAACACACAACAGATTGTGTGGTTATATGAAAATAATCCCCTTCTGGGAGGTAATGGCAGTCTGCTTCACATCGTGGATTATTTTCATTTAACTTACTAATCACAGTTAGCAAGCTATCTGTCTAGAAATTCTGGCCAACAGTGACACAGTAGTTTTCTGGGTTCACACATGGTTTGTACTGAGTAATGTTTTCTGGGTTGAAGCATGCTTTTCTGGGTAATATCATGCTTCTCATTTATTCATGGAGAATGATGGTCACTACCTGTATGAAAGCCCCATAGGGTACGCGATTGCTGATAGAATATATCATGAAAATTCAGTAGCATTACTATTAGTTTAATTGCATTTTCCTGTAGCAAGGTGGTAGTATTTTTATTTTTAAAATAAAATAGCTTAATTAGTTTATCAACTACAAAGTAGAGGAGTAGTGCCAATAAAACACTGTCAATTTATTTTCTGAATATACACGATGTACATTTTACTAATTATCACACAGCCACAGGTCAAAAACAATAGGTAATGTCTAATTTTCTCAGGGAGGAGGAAGAAAAGGCCGATTTAATTGGAAATTAAATAACAGAGATGCACCTGGAAATGGTGGAATAACCCCAGGTCCCCATGTAAATTCCATCTAAACATGATTAAAGACATCCTTATACATTTAGCATTTAGCCTCTTTCACTATTACTCCTTATTCCTTCTCTTAATTTTTTTTTGTAAAAAAAAACCCAAAAAAACACTGGTGTTCTTTGCCCTTTGGAACTGTATAAATCAATCTATCAACATTATAATGGGTAAGGACCTGTTGTAAAGTGTTGAAAGGAGCTTATGCAAGGAGTTATGTGTGGAACTCCAGTTTAAGGGCCCGGGAGTGATATGCCTATTTCCAGACCTGGCTGTTGAGTGCTGAAAGTCTATATAATACTGCAAACAGCTAAAGGTCACTGAACAATGTGTAGTGTGAGGCTCCTCCCAAAACCAGAGGTAGTGTTTATATAGTGCAGAGAATGGAGCCTGTACCTTTAATGCCAGTAGCCATGGCTGTCATTATCAGTATTGGAATAATGTGTTTGTGATAATTAAGACAGATGAGAGACAGAGAGAGAGAGAGAGAGAGAGAGAGAGAGAGAGGATTAATGTGTTTACTTGGGTGACTTTCTAGAAATTGATGGTTCTGATATGTATTGACTTAGGCATTATTCTTTAATGCTTTCGTCTCACATGCTTTACCTCTCTGTACAGACACCACCCTTACGGGACAGGAAAACCCTTATGGTCTGCAGCCTGAGGTTAACCATGTTGCTTGCCATGTGCATAGACACTTTTGTTCACTTTCTAGACTGAAATAGCCCACTGCAAGTTTGCTTTGCTCTATGAAAGCAGTGGCAGAGCCAAGTCAAGCTGTAGTGCTACGCAGACATGGACAGTGGTATGTGCTTCTCCAGACAGTTCCACCCACCATCGCCCTGAGACTTGATCACACGGTCAGCTGTGGTGGGCGAGCGCATGCGCGAATGTGTTTGTTTTTTAGGAAGACTGGATATTTTGGGTTAGCAACCTGTCACTTGCCTCCATGTTAAGCCCGACGTGAATGTATACAGCACATGGACAACATCACACGGTCTGATTTTAAACATAAGCATGTTTAGAAATCTACAGGAATGCACTGAAATTTCAGCCATGAACCGAGTCAAATGAAAAAAAAAATCCACATTTGAATGTAATCACATTATAATGATAATGGCCTGCTTTTAGTCGTCAAATGTAAATTTGTCAAATACACACATTTGTCCTTTGGGGTTTATAGAAGTGCTGCTTAATCACTGGAAAGGTGTGATACTGTTTTTTCCTGCTCATTTATGGCATTTAATAACTGCTGTTTTGTAGATATTTACATGGAAATATCCAGGGTAGCCTAAGAAATGGAAAACCTAGCTAAATTTCAGAAGCAGTGAACATTATTGTGAGTAAAAAAGTTAAATGGAAGCAAATATGAAACATTAAAGTTGACGATAAAGTTATGATATTGGTACCTCATGATTTGTCTTTGCTTATGAAAGTGACTATTTTTATCTTCTGTGGTTTATTTACTATGAACTCACACTGTGGCGCTACAGTAAAGTTCATCCCGTCTGTGGCAGCATGAGGTGAATTCTAATGAGCAATTAATACATTTCAATATGAAGCTACTTTTTTATAGCTATAGGACGTAAGAGCTGAATGCTGTTTTCAATAAACGCTATGGCAAGAACATTTCGTAACACGGGTTGTTTTTCTCTGCGTAGATCTAGGCTCACTACTGTGAATGAACACCGTTAAATAGAATTCTATTCATTTATATTTATACCTATTCATATTGTTTTGTATGAGAGCATAAAATATGGGACAAAGTGCAAGTATTTGTGACTCATGATTTCTCAGTATTAGAGAAGTGCTCCACTTCAGAATAAAATGACTTCATTGTGCGCATCAGTATGACTGTCACAGCTACTGAGTATCAGGTGAAAGAGCAAAACAGCTTATCTTTTAGTGACCATCATCTGATTACCGATCAGTCACACGGCTGAATCAGTCACGTCAACTGCATGTTCAGAATGACCTGTTTATATGCATCATACACTGGGCAGTCTGTAGAAAATCCTCCTATGCTTATATGCATGTTCAATTTAATCTCATCCGAAATCGTGCACACGTGTGGTTTAATGAGGTTTCAGCGTTGCAATGAGAATGAGATGTGTGTGAATCCAGTAAACTTGTTCAACTTTTTAATCACACTGCCTGTGTCAAGTTTTAAATTATTCCATTTTAGACAAACATAATGCGAGTATGATTTATTAAATGGACAGACAGACGTAGAGTTTTATGTTAGTCCGACATTCAGGAATAGAGATGCTCTGCTTGTTGAAAATATCATGAAATTCTTGAAATAAATTATTTATTACTTACTTATTTATTATTATTCATTATTTATTGCCATCTGCGTCCTTCATCTGCCTCAAAATGTTTGATACCCTTCCCACTGCTCATCCGAGCTCACAGTTATTTGAAATAGATTTAATATTTTTTAAAAGATTAAAAAATGTAATTAAAAGATTCTTACAGGACTGTCTTACTGCACCAGGAACACACCGTGACTCTGTTATTGTCATGTAATGGAATATTAAAAGGGTTACCCACCTTATTCAAGTGGAAGAAATTTTATTCGGATTATTAACAAGTTATTAAGCTGCATATAAACATAGACACTGTGACTCCACCTGATTCATCTGCATTGTAACTGTGCTTATACTCTGCTATCATAAACATAGAGAATGACCTAGTTACTCAACAACGGCTAGCTAGTTGCTAGCACATCTATAGCCAACTAACTACAGCTAGCTAAAATATAGTGTAAAGAACAGCACGATAATGCCTGGTCTGTTATTTTTTTTTTTCTTATCCAGTCAGTGTTCACTGTGTGTTTTGTTCTCTAGCCTGTCAATAAGGTTTGGCACAAGCCGGATATTGTTAGCACACTGGCTAAAACCCAGACAAGAGGATACGATACAAACTCAATACAAAATTAAGATAAATCAGTTGAGTATCATCTATCATTCACTATCTTCCCGTCAAATTAGTGAACAAATAAATGTAAGAAAAATGCTACAACTACTACAGAATACTACACCAGCCCTGAACCCTATTCCCACATAAAGTATAATATCATACCCCTTCACACTCTCACTGCCATTTGCTTTGTTTACACTTTAGCTCTCTTGCTCTCTCTCTCCCCTGATTCGCTGTAGCTTCTGCCGAAGCCTGTGTAGCTGGACTTCTTTCATGCCTAAAGTTGGGGCATGATGACGTTTGCCTTATCTCAGATGGCATATGATGTAAGCCCACAAATATACCATCAAATCCGACTCAACACCCCTGACACATTGCTCACATGCTGTCAGAGCAGCTCTGGACCATCATATTATATCAATCTTTTTTTTATTTTATTTATTTTTTAACAAACATCCAGTGTGCTATAACTTAGTCATTCAACTTTAAAGGCAGTTTTAAAAAGGAATTGGACGGCACTACTGTGTACACTGCACACTCTGCGTGGCATTATCAGATATCAATATCCCACATGCATAAATGATTTACAGCCGTGACAGGAGTGTATTTATAAGTGCTGGATCAGCATTTTATGCTACTGGCTATGAAAGTAATTGTCAGTGATGTATTTTCATTGCCTTATAATTTTCATACAAGTATATATACAGATAATAAATTTAAAAAATAATAAAGCAGGAAAGCTGCAAACCAGGAAGATCATGGCTATAGACTGACAGGGTAAGTCTGATAGAAAGGAGAGAGAGAGAGATAGTAAATGAAGTGAAAGTGAGTGTGTAGAAGAAAGCAGCAGAGTTCTGTGTGTGTCTGAGAGAGATACAGAACTGTATGTGGCTCTGCACCCCTGATTACATCATTCTGGCATCAGTCTCCAAAATACAGTCCAGTCACCTGGCTCTGCTGTGCTTCTCCTCATACATTATGAGTTTTATTTTTAGAATCAAATCTGGTTCAGAAGTCACCCACTCAGCACTGCCACGCTCAGTCCAGCGCCGCTTTCCAGCTTTATTAATCTTTAAACCAGTCCTCATGGTGTGCTATGAAAAAATAAGCAACACAGCAGGCAAGTTCTTATTAAATTCACATAGATACATTTAGTTTTGATCGATGCACATCATGTGCTTTACAGAATACACAGCTAGCACTTCCTTGAAGGAATAATTCTCCCAAAATCTGCTAACAGAGCTTTTGTGCGTAATGGTGACTCCCACTAGCTAGCATTCCGAACTCATATTCACAAAATCTAACGTTTGTTATTGTCAAAAGAGTTTGCTTTTGCTCTTAGAATATTGACGAACATGCTTTCTGCATTGAACAGGGTTTAGTAATCTGTCCAGTGACGTTTACATGTTAGTAGATTGACTGAAGGTGAGACAGTGCATGTCTTCATGAACCATCAGTCATTGAAGGTACACATAAATATAACAGTATAACAGTATGTGCTCTAACAGGGTTTTTATCAGTATTGGAAAGAGGTTTAATAGTTTCTGAATCTCAGACAAACTGCATTTATTAACAGTTGGCCTCCAGATGTATCGAAAGTGGATTGATGTGATGTCACAGAATCGCAACTCGGAGAAAGTGGAACCTCTCGAAAATCTCTGACGTTCGGAGTAGGAATTGTGCGTTGGAGAGACGTTCAAATGGATCTTTCTTACTGGGATCTTCTGAAAGAACAGGATGTGCAGTGCTGAGGAAGGAAATGTCCAGCATGCACACACACACACACACACATGGATATATACATATTGATGAGGTCCTTTTTCAGCATGCTTGGTTGTATCCACATCTTAGATCTCAACCCCTGTTTTTGTTTGTTTGTTTGTTTGTTTTCCTCCAAAGGCTGTCAGCTTCACTAATGGGTTAACCTCTCTCAGGGTCACAAGACTTACATGTCCATCTAGGTTACTGCTGTTGGCACACACTCCCACAGAACCACTGCCCCACTTTGCTTTATAGTATTCTTAATGCACTTTTTATTGACTCTTCACATGGAAAATTAAATTCCTTCCTCCCTCATTATAGACATGTCTGAGAACCTCTTGTACTCTTGACTCTATGAACTGCTTAAAATGGCGTGCGAATGCAGTTCAGTGCTAAATATGCTTCATTATGGTAATAAATTTACTTCTTGGCCCTACTGTTGGCATTTCTGGACCATATCAAGAAAAACGTGTCACTCCCCTACACAAAGGTGCTATATATATATTTATCCTAAACGCCGGAAAATGTCAGACAGGAAGCTTCCATTAAGAGCGTGCTGTAGGGAGCGTCTGTCTTCACTGCTGTGAGATAAGAGATGGAAACGCAAGGCTTACTGAAACACACACAATGGAGAGAGTTAACCAGATCCTCCTTCCTGCCTTTTTCAAACAAACAGCTCTGAGACACTGTACATAGGCAATACAGCACGTTCATGTTGGTCTCCCATGCTCAAAACATATTCTAACTGTATTATTATTATTATTATTATTATTATCACTGCAATCGTAGGCAGGCACTCATGACTATTATGCATTCAGCAGATTATTTTCCTTTGTGGCTTGCCAGGCTTGGGGGTGTGTTGTTAAAGCTGAGTTACAAATATTCCTACCCTGAAATGATCAGTCAGAGTAAGGCTGCACAGCTAACTGTATTTAACATGTAAAAGATACACTTAGTTAAAGTGATTAAAGACTAGTCTTATGTCACCTTAAAGAGGAATACATTTGAAAAATGTGTAATATACTGCCTTAAAGAAAAGGCATTGTGTAGAATGAAAGCGCAGTAAAAGGATTGGTTCTTTATCTTAGTTATTAATTCGCACCACTTATTCAACTGATTTGGGATTTAACAGGAGTCTGATATCCGGAGTAGGAATTCCGAGTTAAGGGAGTGTTTTCTCGGGTTTTTCCTGCTGCACAGGTAAATAAAGCAAGCTTCATGTCTTCAGCACGGATAAAACGAGGTACAAGAATGAGATGTGAGCATATTTATTACCTTGCTGATAAAGACAGGCAGCGAACAGTCACAACAGAACCAGTATGCAAGTGTATTAAATCACACACAAGCATCTTGGCAAGACCTGGCTGACTTCGTCACAGCCTTGACTTTGATTCGGCACGTTAGACTGCTAAACTTTTCTACTGAGAGTTTAATTCAGGCCAGGGAATTTTGATGGAGCGTGATAAAATATTTTTTGTTCAAAAACACTGTAACTTTGTAAATTGATGCTATTTAATGGTGCATGCCCAGTGCGTAAGGCATGATTGTCTCCCTGCACCTTTCCTGTGCTAAGTTTAGCTTAATGGCAGTGCAGTTTAGCTAACAGTTTAATTAAGCTGTGTTTGAATTATTTAGTTACATATTTGTTTTATTTAACTTATGAACAACTTTGTAATCGCAAAAAGGAGGAAATTGTAATAGGGCTGGGCGATAATATGAATATCGTGATCAAGTGTGTCATGATACACTTTTTCAGAGATATTGTGTGTATCGTGATATCTTTTTGCACATTTAATGTAACGTTATAAATTCTGTTTGCAGATTTGATAAGGTTTTCTACTGTCTGAAACGTGCAAAAATGCTAAAAAGTAAAATTTGTTTTCGTACACACTAAAGAAAAATATCATACGCTAACTAGTAAAGGTTTATTTTTAAATGCGACACAACCATTTTGCTGGCAGTTTGTTAGGAAACCTGTATATCAGGATGCATATCGTGTATCCCAGAAATGTCTTGAAATATTGTCATATGATATTTTTGTCATATCGCCCAGTCCTAACTTCAGCGCTAACAATTTTAATTTTGGGTGTAACGTAACTTCTGTGTGTGTGTGTGTGTGTGTGTAAGAAAGTGTTTATTTACATTAATTTATTTGTCAATTTATATCAGAAGTTGCAGTACTAAACCTGGTATTTTGGTGTTAGTAGTGATGGAGCCTAAATCTGGGGTCTGTGTTGCTGTTAGAACATCAGTTGCGCTGTAATAATTACAGCTCTCCTGCACCACAGTTGTCACTGGGAATCCCTGGTTAATTAACTTTTTTTCACCACAGGTCTTGGGGTGCAGTCCAGCAGTGACTTTATTTGTGATGTCATAATGCACAGTAGTGGTTAATGACTTTTTTTTGCAGTTTTTCATAAGTATTTCTTTAGACCTAGCCTACTAGGTTTAAATGTTATAATGTTATTGTGGCAGTTCTATACAGTGTTTTACTATAAAAAAGCTTTAGCTGTGCTCTCCGTTTTATCTCTGTACTAGTGTTATTGTGGAGAGGTGTGAATCGTTTACCAGCCGGAGCTCACACCGCTCCCGTTTCCCATCGTCCTACTCACCAGCAGCTAAACACAGAGTCACGATACTCTACACACAGAAACCCAACAGTGTCTTGACTAATCTATAACAGACTTGGAGCAATAAAATTATTCATTTGTTTATCCTGATTGAAAATGTCTGATAAGTCACTTTCCATTCTGCCAGCGGAATGGAATGCCAGTGTAATGCAAGAAAGGGTTAAAGGTTAAACAATAGTCAAACAATTAATCATTACTGCAGGACAGTCTGTTCATTTGTGTTTTTCCTTTCGATCTAAACAGATCTAATTCAAGAGCAAGCAAGTAGCTTAGGGAATTGCAAATGCAGGAAGCTAATCACATCCAGCATGATACTGAGATCTTGCCAGATCTTAATCTAAGAGTCAGAAAATGTTTCCCAGGCCATAGATTAAACCAGACTTTCTTTTTATCATTGAAAGCTTAGAGGACTTGGTTACGGTGTAGTCATGTTGAGCTGATAGTAAAGAAGCTAATAGTGCTTGCCTAGCATAAATTGGAATGTAACACGTTTACTAGACATTCCCCTTGAATTTCCTTAGTGCTGGCACAAACTGTACTTTATATCCTACACATCCTACACATGGAATAAATTATGCTATAATTATGGAATTCCGGTTCTCAGCGAGCGGCACGGTTCAGAGCGAGTCGAGCTCCGCATTTACGTTTTCTTTTGAGTTTATGACGTACTTTTGTTTTGATTTCAGTCCTGGACTTGATTAGTTTGTTGTTGTAAACCCTGTTGTGTTTTAGTTGTTTCCTGGTGAAGTTTTTTTTGTGGTCCTTTATTGTTAAAGGCCTTGTTTCTCATGTTCCATGTTGAGACTCATGCCTGAGTTTTCGTTTATGAATATGGATTATCCTTGTTTACTGCTGTTTCCCTGCTGATTTTACTCCCACCACTGAATTTGATAACGATTACTGAATTTGTCCAAATAAGTATTGCACTGATTTTACGTACTTGTGTACTGCCTTTAACTACCGCATGCTACACTGACCTTTTCAGGTCTGCATCCAGGCCATGAGTGGATCAAATTCTTGAGGAGTCAAAACCTATAAAGAAGTCACAGAACAAATAGATACACTGTACGGCCAAAGGTTTGGGAACACTTGATCATCGCACCCATATGTGGTATTTCCCCAAACTGTTGCCACAATGTTAGAAGTATTCAGTTGTATAGAATGCCTTTGCATTACAGTTTCCCTTCACTGGAACTAAGAGGCCCAAACCTGTTCCAGCATGACGATGCCCCTGTGCACAAAGCGA
>CM075025.1:17176265-17198078 GCA_037576675.1 Pangasius sanitwongsei | reverse complement strand
TATTTCTGTAAAGCTGCTTTGGGACAATGTCCATTGTTAAAAGCGCTATACAAATAAAACTGAATTGAATTGAGTTAGAAATAATTATAAATGTGTTTATTATTAATAATTATTTTATAGACTATATAAAATATACTTTTTTTTACGTTAAAAACATTATTCATAAAAAAAAATTACAAATATTAAACACTAAGAAAGAGAAACTAATTATTCATCTAAAAAAATATTTTAACATTTTACAGTTTTAAAGATTAAATACAGAATCACACCAGCCTGTTGGTAATTATTTAAAATATGTGTGTGTATACATACATATATATATATATGTATAAAATCCAAACATATCACAATATCCACGCAATCTCAGAAAAGCCGATTATGACATACATTCTTTTACTGCAGCTTAAACCCCGACTGACAAGAGTGTACGTGAACTGGAAAGGAAATAAAACACAAAAATCAGATGAGCTAACTACTGAGCTGAGCCACAGGGTGAATCCTAAATGGCTTCCTATAGTGCACTACATAGGGTGTAGGAGCCACTACGTTTATGTGAAGTGCTCGTAGAGATCAGTTTAACTTCAGACAACTTCAGACACGACAATCTCTGTTTACTTAGAGACTGCGGTAAATAAGGTTGACATCATGGATAGTCGTTAGTGACTAATTATGAGCCTGTTGTTGTAATCTCACACGTGAGCTGACTCGGATTGTGTCAGCTGGAATGGGTGTTTAATGGAAAAGCTCGTTGCCGTTCTTTCCTGTGAATTGCCTGTAATATTACTGCCTGCTGATCAGCACAAGAGCTGAATCTGCATTCTTTGCAGAATGTCTCAAGAATTAAACTTTTTTTTTTTTTGCCTGTAATGGGCAAGTGCATATTCTCAGCATTTAGTTTATTAAGAGAAGTCCGATGATCGTCATAATTCCGGGTGTAGTCCAGAGCACAGGCAGGCAGCATCAACAAGGGCAAATCCATAATCATAAACTATAAACACGAGTGAAGATCATAACCAGGAAACACAGAACATGGAACCGTGGAAGCTACGAAATAAGGCTGAGAAATGCACATATATATTTATATATACACCAAACGAGACTTCGCAGTGAAAGAGTAAAACGTGAGGGCTTAAATAGACAGACTAATTAGAAATAACTGAAAACAGGTGGGTCATGCATATGACAGCACAGAGGCAGAGACATGACCAGGAAGTGAAAACAAACAATGTCACAATAAGAGCACGGGCTGTGCATAGAGTCTGGGCAAAAGAGTCTAAACAAAATAACGAAATGAAATGGTTCTACATTAAAAAATTGATATAAAGAGCAGTACACAGTAATAAACTAAACAAAGTCAGTATTTGGTTTGATAACCTTTTGCTTTCTTAAAAAAAAAAAGAACATTTCCAGAACATTTTGTGCAATTTAGTAAGTAAATCATTTTTACTGAGCATACTGGAGAATCAGTTCTTCTGGAGACTTTGTCACCAATTTTTTTTTTTTTTGTGTCTAAAAAGTGGTCTGTTATGTAACGTTTCTTTCTTTACTGACATACAGACATTTTTCTGTAACATTTAATTTTTTGTTGGAAGGTAATAATTGGAACTAAATATTAAAATGTTTCTGTACTCAATAATGTAGAAGTCATAAAATAAACATCTGTAACAAATAGGGTGCCTAAGACTTTTGCGCCGCACTGTATGTGCACACGTTTATTTATTTGGCATCGTCTAACCATAAACAAGGCTGGCGTCGTCATGCAGTAACGCCACTGGTTATGGAGAAACACGCATGTGCAGTCACCGGAGCAACCTGAAAATATATAAATAATAATTTTGTTTGCCCATGTTACTGGGGCTGTAAACTACAAATTATTAGCAGTTTTGTCAGATCAGATAACGCGGATTTCTCTATTTGAAATGTCATCATTTTGTGCCTCTTTTCATTCCAGTAGATAGGAGCCTGATCTTATGTGAGTGGAAATAGCTGCCTGGGAGCACACAGAGTCGAGAGACTTTATTAGAAGGATTCTGGTGAAATCTCTCTCTCTCTCTCTCTCTCTCTCTCTTTCTCTGTAGCTGGCCGGTGCGTGGAGAGGCAGGCAGCATGGCTGAGCCCAGGCGAGACAGCACCAGCAGCCTACAGAGGAAGAAGCCACCATGGCTCAAACTGACCATTCCGACTGCTCAGATGTCTCTGGACGAACCGCCCACCTTTGTCCAGGCACGAGGGACTCTGTCTTTCTTTACTCCATTTTTGTGAATGTTAAAAAAAAAACAGTTGTTTTCATTGTCACACTCTGTTTTTCTCTCTCTTTTTGTTCTTCTCACAGCCTGTGAAGAGGCAGGGGTTTCTCCGCAGTGTCAGCATGCCTGTCGAAACGTCCCATTTCGCGTCCCCTACGCATGACCTTTTTGAACATCGACGACCTCCACTGCAGCACCAGACCTCCATCACACAGACTATTAAGAGGTAATAACAGCAGTTACGTCTCTGGGTTGAGCAAGTCGTTTCAGTTGTATCGTAACTTACCAAAAGCAAGGGACTCTGAGCTGAAGACGGAAAACTTGGCCAAGAAGCACAGTGTTGTTTTCTGGTTTTCATGACACGTACAGTGTTTGGTATTTATCTCGCCCAGTCTCTACATGAGCGTGTTAGTGGATGTTGCATCATCGTTGTTTTGAGATATGAATTCTTGTTGCTAGGCTTTTCTTTCTGTTATTATGTTTGTGTTGTTTTGCTATGAGTGTGTGCATGTGAGATAAGATGAGATTCATCATGCATTCTTGGCTACAGTCCTAATTCTGTGTGGAGCAGGTGGTGAAATATTAGACAACAAATCCACCAGCGAGTGTATGAGTGTTAATGTGATGGCAAGTGAGTAACATAAAATGTTGTTCGGATTTATGCATGTATTTGTGGTGTTTTGTCTAGATATATGTGTATTTCGTGTGTGCGCGAGAACATGCTTCAGCTCTTCATTAAGCATGCTTTGTGCAGTTTATGTGTGCTGCGTAATCAGAACTCCTCACACTGAAATTATTAACTGTCTCAGCTTTGCGCTAATCTGCCTGGCTCTCTTGCTCTCTCTTCCAGCTGTTCTCATGCTCCTTTTCCTCTTCTCTTTTTTGTCTCTTCTTCTCCTCACTGTCTTTGCTTTCCTCTTCCTCGTATTCCCCTCCTCGCCTGTGCCCCGTGAGCAGCAGCAGGAGGGTCCGCTTTGAGCGGATTAACACAGTGCCCGTTAAGGGTCACCGCGCTGTGCGGCGTAGCGTGAGGAAGCACCAGTCCCTCTCCAGAACCCTGATCAGGTACACGCACCAAGCAGACCTGAGAGGCACACACTGCTCTTCCACTTCCCAGTGCACACGAAGCATGAAGCCGTGAGCCAGCGAGAGCTGATTTATACTTCTGCATGCATTATACAGTAATGTGATCATATCGCCATGTGCAAAGCAAACATGAAATGTTCGTTTATAGCTGTCTGATGTAGGAGTTTTATCATAGAGGAGAAATTATTAAAGACACCAGCCTGAAAAAGTAAACAGCATGATTAAGTCTAAACTGTGATTTTTTTTTTTTTTTCACTAAGTCAATAGGGATTCAAAATGCAACAGAACAACTGCTGTGCAATAAATTACATCTAGGAAATGGACAGATATTAAAGTGGCATCGATTAAATGATGGGAAAATTGAAATTGTAGTGGGAGGAAATAATAGAAATGGAACAAGTAACATAAGAAGCAGAATTGCAAAAATTATCAAATAAATGGATCAACGTGCGAAACAAGTTAGTAAGCAGGTTACGTTCCCTGCCATGTTGCCCTGTATACTCCTTTTCTCCCTTTTTGTCTTTATTTATTTATTTTATTTATTTATTGTTTTTCTGATTTATGTAATGATGTTAATAATTATATACAGTACCTTTTACTTGGGGAGAAAAATTGTAAATGGTGGAGTTGCAATCAAAAAATTTAAAAAAAAAGTCTTAGTGTTCATATTATTATAAAGTGTTTTTCATCCATTTCTGTCACGAGCTGTGGTTTGGGGAAGTGCAAGCACATGTGTGGAAGACGGAAAGTAATGGATGTGATGAGGGAAATTTTTTGAACCTATAGTTTAACATTTTATTGTTAAACAATATTACTGAACAAAATTATCCTGAATTTGATTAAACCCCTGGAAGAAATAACGTCTCATCACAGCATTTCCGGGTACGCACCCGGACACACGTCTCCACCAAGCGATCAGCGTTCACCTGAAGACGGGTCCATGTAGAGCACCACAGATACGTGTAGCTCTGGCTGGAAGCAACCTAGCGTGTCTCAGCGTACCACGCTTACACGTAATGTCCCTCTCTGTGTCGCGACCTAAATACACATTAAAGCAGAAGTGTAAACCAGGCCTAACACACACACACACCACTGCACTTTCTTCATGCATGAATGGAGTTCAGAGAGGATTTTATGGGATTGTACAACACAAATTCCACACTCATTTCTTTGAACAGTAGTTAACATGCTTCAAATAAATTCCAAACCCCAGGCTTTTGTGAGTGACTTATTATGAGCTTCTTGTTGTAATCTCACAGGTGAGTTGACTCAGGTTGACTCAGGTGAGCTGACAGCTGGAATGGGTGTTTAATGTAGCACCTTGTTGCCATTCTTTGACACAAATGACATGTAATGTCACAGCTCGAGGCTGGCATTTAGCAAAAGATCTGAATCTGCATTCTGAAGTCTCGAGAACGTGTTTTCTTATTTCCACTGTTTGGCTCCATCAGGCTTTGCTGTTTTCCCTCAGAAATGAAAGACACAAAAATGTAGTTCTGAGGTGGTTTTAGGATCCAAAATATTATAACTCCTATCAGAGTAAAGCCCTACACTGCAACAAAATGATGTCTTATCAAGCTAAAATGTCTTGAATATAGTCAAATTTATCTAGTAATTCTTATTATAAGATTACAATAAACTGAATGTAAGATCGTTAATCATTAATTCGAGACATTTTTACTAATTTCAAGTTCTACATTTTCTTATTCTGTTGGCAGATAATTTTGCTTCTTTGTAAGTCTAACTTTATATAAATCTTTATATTATTAGCTATATAAATGCTCAAAATTAGCAAATCTTTCTGAAAATACAAGACAGTTTCACTTAGCAAAAAATAGTCTAAAAATAGCTTCAATAATCTTATATAATCTTTGGTTTATTTTACTCTTATAATAGGAAATACTAAACAATTGTAACTATATTCAAGATATTTCCATTTTCTATGAAGTAATCGTTTGCAGTGTGGCACATGTAAATATGAAGTAGGTTTATCACTATAGCTGACATTTTGTAAGCTTTCAGCGTCACACTCTTCTGACTGATTTGACTTTTCTCCGGCTAATGGGCTCCCAGTGTAGGCGAAGTTATACTATACTTCCTATCCAGTCTGTCAGGTTAAACATGTCTGGATTAACATGTCAGCACTCCTGCAAATGATACTTCTGCAAATGATGGAATTACTCCTGGTCCTCATGTACATTTAATCCCAACCGAATAGGGCTTAAAAGAGACTAGATTAGCCTCTTTCTTGTTCTGCATGGCTCCAGGTGTTCAACTGAATGCTGAGCTATTTATAGCAGATCATGGGATTGTCAGCTCACCACATGTGCCAAGGCCTTGGGGAGGAGTGAGAATGCTAACAGTGGAAATATTACAGCCACGCTCATATACACAAACTCAGGATAACACCTGATAGCCTACTGTATGTTATTCATGATATAGGATTGTATTTAACTTAATTAAGAATGATTTATGGTCAAGACTGGTTAAGGGACTAATTGTTCCCCAGCTGAACATACTATTGCAATCTGCTCCACTTTGCTCCACTAATCTTTAGAGGCTTTTAAGCATTGTACAGTTTTGCGTGTTCACATGAAAATGGTAATCTAATAGGACACTGTGAGAACCAGAGCAGAAACCTAAATCAGTTCTACATATGCGCTGGTTATTATCAGTGAGGGTAAATGAGTCATGAATAAATCAGATATTTGCTTTTATTGCACAGTGGCACACAGCCAAGCAGCAGTAGTGAGGGGTGGAGTAGTGTGTGTGTGTGTGTGTGTGTGTGTGTGTGTGTGTGTGTGTGTGTGTGACTCTACTTGAATGAGAGCGAGTCCCTCTAATAGAAGGGAAGTGTGTCCGGAGGCATGTCTGGGCAAGTCCTTTTTTTTCCCTTCAAAGCACCTGTTGATCTTCCGCACTGTTCTTTATTCATTTTCTTGGAATATGCCTACATTAGCTCACTGAATTTTCCACACTTTCTCTCAAAACTGCACCACCGTGGAGATGATTTCCTTTCTCTAACACTTCTGCTAGACATTCACTTGCTGTAGCAGAGAGCTTAAACTGAACAACAAAACCAAATCTCAGGAGCACAATGGGATGAGAAAGCACTTGTCAGTGAATGGACCTCTGCCTGTCCTCTTGTCAGTGAGATGAGCCTGAAGGGAGTGTTTCTTTTCTGCCAGGGGCACAGCAGACTGGTTTGGGGTTAGCAAGGATGGCGACGCCACACAGAAATGGCAGCGAAAGAGCCTGCGCCACTGCAGTCTGCGCTACGGTAAGCTGAAGCCTCATGTGGTCCGGGACATGGAACTTCCCAGCCAGGACAACATCTCTCTGACCAGTACGGAGACACCACCCCCTCTCTATGTACCTACATCCCAGCATGGGATACCAAAGGTACACCTTCTATGGATTATATGTAAATATTAGTGTCAAAGTATTTTTCCATTTCCTGCTGATTGCTTCTGTTGCGTGATGGATCTCTTGCCAAAGATTTTCCATTAAATAATATGGATCTGTCTTGTATGATCAAGAACATGATTAACTTAACTTTGACTTCATGCTTGTGTTCTGCTCAGATCGTGGACCCATTGGCGCGTGGTCGGGCCTTCCGCATGGTGGAGGAAGTGGACGGATACAGTGTGCCCCATACGCCCATCACACCTGGTGCCACCTCGCTCTGCTCCTTCACCAGCTCCCGGTCCGGCCTCAACCGGATACCTCGCCGACGCAAGCGTGAGTCCGTGGCCAAGATGAGCTTCAGGGCAGCGGCTGCCCTTGTCAAGGTGAGCCAACAAGATCAGCTGAATAAAGTTAATGCAGGAGAGTGATTGCAGAGACAATACAATTCATAGTAATGCTAAAAGCAGCAGTGTGAAGAAGCAGCCTTTTAGTACAAAATTGATGTACTATTAAGACATGAGCTAGATTCAACTGTGCAAAGTTAAAAACAGTGTAAGGAGAGCGGAACCGCTTCATGGAAATTGACAAATAGTGATCCTACTCTGTGGGTAGGAGGGATGGCCTTCAGATGCTGCATTTGACTAAAGGTCTAAACTTGTAATTTCCAACCACCAAGTAGGAAAAAATGAAAAAGACGCTCCCTCAATTCAGAATTCCTGCTTGGGAACTTCAGCAGTCCGGATCAACGTGGCTGCTCACAACATGAACAGTAAACAAAGTACACCTCTTATCTTTAAGTGAGTTATACTGTATATACAAATATTTGCTTTAGATATGTCTGTTTACAGACATATTCGTTTGTTAAATCTATAACACTGACTCTACGGGTCACTGTTTTGAGGACGTGAATATACATCACTCATCACAGTTAGCTGGCTAGCGTGTTGCTAATAAAAGATGAACATGGAGGCATTGGTTTTGTTTTCCCACTTTGTAGCTTGAAAGCACGGAGGCCGAAAATGATGTGATTCTGAGTTCTGACGTCCTCATGTATGTGGAAGAAGGCAGTAAGCACCTTTCTCTGAGTGTGTTCAGCTGCCCCGTGATGTAGCAAGAACAACCTTTTAAAAAGATGCGGTGACTGGCTTCACATGTCTCAGAAGGAAGCACCTGCTAGTGTTCAGCCTCTGCGGTTGGTAGCTGTCATGTGATAGGTGAGAGCTGGCTAGTGGGTGTGAACTGGCAAATCACCAAAATGAGAGAAAATTGGCAAAAAAAATGTCACTGGTAATGAAATGAAAGCATGATTTTTAATATGTCTCATAATGGGGTGAGGAAAGGCCAAGTTGATTAACATGGGAGCGTACAGGATGTGGTGTGGTGTAAATCAGGCTTTACTCATTCATTCATTCATTCATTCATTTATTCACTCCAGTGATTATCCTGGTTAGGGTTGCTGTGCATTAAATGACTTATTCTTTATATTTTGCAATATAGAAACAGCTACGTCCGTTAAAAATTATCGCACATGGGTGCAAGCAAAAGTAGCTGCTGGCAGTGGGCGGGATTGATTAGAATTCCTTCAGGAGCAGGTCGGAGTGAGATAAAGTCCAGAGCATTCTTTTACTTTGAATCCTGTGTGTAATTATTATTATTTTTCAGGGACGCTCATTCAAAGAAAGCACTCTGCGGCGGGTTCACAGACGCAGCTTCACCCCGGCCAGCTTCATTGAGGAGGACGTGGTGGACTTTCCTGACGAGCTGGACACCTCCTTCTTTGCGAGAGTAAGTCAGAAGTCATTAAAGCTCTGTCAATGTCATTCTCCTCATTAACCTCTTCCTGTTATCTTCAGTGGTGCTTTTAATATCAACTGCAAAAGGAAGAACAATGCTGGTCTATTCAGTTGAGTTCTGATTTTTTTTTTTCTGCGTTTTTCCGCTAGTCAGTTTGTCAAATGCAAAGATCAAAAGTAGTAATGTGCTTGTGTTAGCTGTCTGCTTCATCTCTCACACACAGGAACTGAAGTAACTTCCACACTCTTTGAGCACCATGCCTTTGGGAATATGTACAAAATATAACCAAAATGTAATATATCGACATTTTTGATTTGCAGTTTGTATAAAAGTGAAAGTTATGATGAGTTGTTTACAATGGCAGGAAGATGCCACTGTGAATCATAATGCACACACACCAACATACACAACATACTGAGCCGGTGGATTTTCCGGTAGGACGGTAAAAATTAAACATAATACACAAAGTTACGTGAAATGTCTTGCTAAAGGCTTTAATGGAAGACCTACTTTCAACTGGCTGTATGTAGAGTTCACCTACTCTCGCTCTGTGTTTTTGCTCAGGATGGACTGATGCAGGAGGAGATGTCAACGTTTCATGACGAGGTGTTTGAGTCTCCTTCTGACTCTACCACCAAGGACGTGGACAGCAAGCAGCTGGACGAATCAGAGCTGACTGGCAGCGCACTAGACAAGAATGAACTTGAGAGGAGTCATCTGATGCTGTGAGTCTGCAGTTATTGTTAAACTTGATGTAAATTAAACAAACTATGACTCCAGTGATTCAAATTATAACAGCATAAGTCCATGATTCACTTTAACACTCAGGCACCATTAACTTTATGGTAGTTTTTGTGCCAAGTAATAATGTCTATCTGCATGCTGTAATAGACCTCTAGAGAGAGGCTGGAGAAAGGCCAAGGAGGGAACCCCTGCGCCACCCAAAGTCCGGCTGAAACAGGAAGTGGTCAGCGTAAGCGGGCAGAGACGAGGGCAACGGATTGCTGTGCCTGTCAAGAAGCTCTTTGCACGAGAGAAACGGCCATATGGGCTTGGCATGGTGGGCAAGCTGACCAATCGGACGTACCGCAAACGCATAGACAGCTATGTGAAAAGGCAAATCGAGGATATGGACGATCACAGGTATATCTTTTTGTTCAGGTCTTAGCCATGTGACATTAATGGAGTTGTTCTGTTTCTTCAAATAGTTTCATAGCCTCACAGTTTTCTGCTTTTGACATGAGAACGAGATGACACCTTGAAAATCTTTACTGAATCTGGGTTGTTTTACAGGCCTTTCTTTACCTACTGGATCACGTTTGTCCACCTACTCATTACTATTCTGGCTGTATGTATTTATGGCATAGCACCCGTGGGCTTCTCTCAGCATGAGACAGTTGATTCTGTAAGTGCAGCCATCTTCTCAAAGTTTCAGGCCAAAATCATGGCATTATGGTACAAAATTATGACATTGTTCTTATTTTGTTTGCTAAGGTTTTAAGAAACAAAGGTGTCTATGAGAATGTCAAGTATGTGCAGCAGGAGAACTTTTGGATTGGACCAAGTTCGGTATGTTGACTGTCACTGCACAATCCTAAGAGTTAATATGTATTATTAAGTACTATTTGTTTTTGAGTTTTTGTCCTCATGGCTCTTCATCTTAACACCACCAGGAGGCTCTGATCCATCTGGGAGCCAAATTCTCACCCTGTATGCGACAGGACCAGGAGGTGCATGATCAAATCCAGCAGAAACGTGAGATAGAGCGTAATTCAGCCTGCTGTGTGCGCAACGACCGCTCGGGCTGCCTGCAGACAACTGAGGAAGAGTGCTCGGTGAGTTCTCTTTCACTTCACTGTTTTAAGAAAAACTTGCTGTCTGTGATAAGAACATACAGTGGGTATGCAGACCCCTTCACTTCACATCAGTCTACACACAATAACCCATAACGACCAAGCAAAAACAAGTTTTTAGAAATTGCTGATGTGTTAAAAATCAAAAACTGAAAAACAGAGCCTTTATTCTGTAGAAGCACCTTTGGCAGCAGTTACAGCTTCAAGTGTTCATGGGTAAGTCTCTACAAGCTTTGATCACCTGGATTTGGGCAGTTTCTCACATTCTCCTTGGTAGATCCTCTAAATCACAATAAGATTGGCTGGGGGTAAGAGTCTGGGGCTTTGGCTGGGGTACTCAAGGACATACCGAGACCAGAAGCCACTCCAGCGTTGCCTTTGCTGTATGCTTCAGGTCGGTTTCATGGTGAAAGGTGAACTTTAACCCTAGTCTGAGATCGTGTGCACTCTGGAGCAGAGTTTCGTTAAGGACCTTGTCTGTATTTGGCTGCATACAGTCTCTCTGTCCCTTTTGCTGAGAAACATCCACAGCATCATGCTGCCACCACCATGCTTCACTGCCGTTAGGACGGTATTACCAGTTCATGAGCAGTACCTGGTTTTCACCAGACATAGCACTTGCAGTTCATCCCGAAGAGTTTTATTAATCCATGATCTTTCACCAACCAGTCTTGACATAATAATAGAATAGAATAAGATGCTACTAATAAGGGTGAATGACATTTTATCTTATCATACTAGATCTATGGTTTATTTTCTCCTCCTGCAGTAAACCTGTGATGCTTCCTCACCAGTTACCTCAGTATCCCTGAGCTCAGAGTGTAGCGAGCCTGCTTCCAAACAGAAATTTAAAAAAAGCTTTATCCTGATTCGTTAACCAGCTGATAGCCAAGAAGAAGTAATTAAACAAACTATTGGATGCATTCATTTGCTCATTTGAGGGTTGGGGCGATTAAATATGAATAACATTGCTTTGCACAGTATTTGTGCTACAGTAATCATAATCGTGGGCAGTTGTGGCCTAACGTTTAGAGAGTCGGACTTGTAAGCCAAAGGTGAACCTGAAGGTCGTGGGTTCGAGTCTCAGGCCGGCAGGGATTGTAGGTGGGGGGAGTGAATGACCAGCGCTCTCCTCCACCCTCAATACCACGACTGAGGTGAGACCCTTGAGCAAGGCCCCGAACCCCCAACTGCTCTCCGGCCACTGCAGAAAAAAGTCTGCCCACTGCTCCGGGTGTGTGTTCATGGTGTGTTTGTGCACTTGGATGGGTTGAATGCAGAGCACAAATTCCGAGTATGGGTCACCACACTTGGCCACACGTCACTTCACTTCATAATGTTCATTAAAATATTTCAGTGGGGTGTTCAGAACTGAAATTTTTGACTGATGGAGTATTTCTTAGATGGTTGTTCTTCCGGCCATTCCTCCCATCTCTGTGGAGGACTTCTGAAGCTCTGTGAGAGTGGCCATTAGGTTCTTGGTCACTGGTGGTTCCAAACTTATTCCATTTCACAATGATGGAGCCCACTGTGCACGTGGGACCATTCAAACATTTAGAAATGGTTTGATGCCCTTGTCCAGATCTACGTCTTGACACAGTTTGATCACAAAGGTCTTTACTGAGAGTTCCTTGAATTTCATGGCTTGGTTTTTGGTCTGACATGCACTGTGAATTGTGGGACCTTATACACACAGGTGTGTGCCTTTCTAAAGCATGTCCAGTCACTTGAATATGCCACAGGTGGACTCCACTCAAGTTCTAGAAACATCTCCAGATAATCAAAGCAAATAGGATGCACCTGAGTTCAATTTGGAGTCATTATGGAATCATCATGTGTTCAGACTAATGGTCACAAAAGTAAATTTAATCCATTTTAAATAAAATATATAATACAATAAAGTGTTCAAAAAGTGAAGGGGTCTGAACACTTTACCAACCCACTGTGCCTCTAAAACCTTGTGGGAATAAATCAAGCACTCGGTGAAGATTTAATTAGAATGTTAGTATGATATTGTGATTAGTTTCTGGTACCAGTGAGATAATAAAGATTTACCACAAAGAAACATAGGGTTGTTTTTAAATAGCATAAACATACAACAGGAGTTTATGACACAGTAGGCAAATGGTTGATTATTGTGTATTCTGTGCTTCAAACAGTAAATGAGTTGGTGACTCAAGCCCACTTTTTCTCTCTTTCTTTTTCCAAGAGCACACTGGCTGAGTGGGTGAAGTGGCCCCTTCATCCCAGCACTCCACTACTGGACGGCAGACCCCGCAAATATGGCTCTGTTTGCCATCAGGACCCCAGGTGAGATAAGAGTCTGTCCCAGCAAATGCTTGCACCTGTTTAATTTGCACATTGTGGTACACATGTTCTGGATGATTGTGTTGGGCTTTGTGCAGGATTTGTCTGGAGCCAGCCTCTGTAGCACCTCACGAGTGGCCTGATGACATCACTAAGTGGCCGGTAAGTGTGACGGCACAGCTGATGTAAAGGCTTAGTGACAGTTGGTTACAGGTCACTGTGTTATTTTGGATGTAGGTATAAAATTACAGGGTTTTACGTTGTTGATGGTTAGAAGCTACTATGATGTTTAAGATGGATGTCATTTGTAAAATGAAGGGGTTTTAGAATGGCGCTGGTTTATGAGCCTGTGTGGTGATGGGTGTAGATGATGAAATGAAGAGATTTTGGGGTATCAGGGGATTATGAAGTTCTGTGCTGTTTGCTTTAGATCTGCACCAGGTACAATACTGGCAATCACACTAACCTGCCCCACATTGACTGTACGATCACCGGCCGGCCATGCTGTATTGGAACTAAAGGAAGGTGAGATCAACCACACACACACACACACACACACACACACTCAGCGGCCACTTGGAACCGCCGTACCCCTGCTCATTCATGCCATTATCCAAAAGGTCAAAAACTTCAGTTAATGTTCACATCAGATAGCAGAATGGGGAAAATGTGATCTTAGCAACTATAGCATGGTTGTTGGTCCCAAATGGACTGGTTTAATTATTTCAGAAATTCCTGATCTCCTGGGAATTTCAAGCACAAGCATACAGGTTGGTTACTTGACTGACCTCTCAACAACAAGGAGTTTCCACCTGCAGGTCTCTAGAGTTTACACACAATAGTGCAGAAAATAAAACATCCAGTGAGTAGTTCCATGAGCGGAAACACCTTGTTGATGAGAGGGGTGAGAGGAGAATGGCCAGACTGGTTTAAGTTGACAGGAAGGCTACGGTAACTCAAATAACCACTAATCGTGGTGCGCAGAATCTCAGAACACACATCAATCCTAGACCAGGTGATGTTTTTCCAGTCTTCAGCTGTCCAGTGTTGGTGAACCTGTGCTGACTGTAGCTACAATTCCTGTTCTTGGTTGTCAGGAGTGGAACCTAACGTGGTCTTCTGCTGTTGGAGCCCGTCCGCTTTAAGAGTCCATGTGTTGCATGATCTGATATATTATAAAGGTTGGTTACTTGACTGACCGCTCATCAACAAGGAGTTTCCACCTGCAGAAGTGCAGCTCACTGGATGTTTTGGGTTTTTTTTGCACCATTCTGTGGAAACACAAAAGACTGTTGTCTGTTAAAATCCCAGGAGATCAGCAGTTTCTGAAATACTCAAACTGGTACCAACAGCCATACCACAGTCAGAGTTACAGAGATCACATGTTTTCCCCAATGTGATGTTTGATGTGAACTTTAACTGAAGCTCTTGACCTGTATCTCCATGATTTTAAACATTGTGCTGCTGCCACATGATTCGATGATGCATGAATGTGTGGTGTACAGGTGTTCCTAATAAAGTGGTTGGTGAGTGTATATAGCAAGCTGTATGAGAAATACAAAAAAATATGAAAGTAAGGAACAAAGCCATAGTTCATTTTGTCACTCTGACTTGGTGCTCTCTCTGTGCAGGTGTGAGATCACATCACGGGAATACTGTGACTTCATGAAAGGCTCTTTCCACGAAGAGGCAACACTGTGTTCACAAGTAAGCAGTTGCTCCGTGTGGCATTGATACACTTGGTCTTGTCTTGACTGTCTTAACTGCATAGTAACTTTGAAGCTAAAGGCTTGTTTTTTTAAATAATACAAATTATAGGAACTATTAAGTATTATTATTTTATAAGCATTGATTTTTTTTTTCAAATAATATATTTGAATGTATTTGAATAAACAATAAAGGAAATTAGTTTTCAGGATGTTTTTACATAATAGGCATGTGGCAGAATATCAGTCTCGAATACCATGATACAAAATACTGGCGAGACAAATTTGCTGCACATATCGTGTGTTGCGATATTTCCATTTAATATTTATTACGAGCTCGACCTCTTCTTACACACTAGGCGGCAGCACCAGAGGTAGTAGCAAACAGAGCACAGAGTTTGAGATTGGAAACGTACCAGTCTCGAAGCATGCATGGCAGCAGCGTAACCAGGAATTAATTTCAGAGGGCTGAGGACATGTATAAAATAAAATCACGATTGTTTCCTGATGTGTAGAATTAAATTAGGAAGTTTGGCACGCTCGTGCATTTCAGATGGATGTCAGACAGCAGTAAGACACCCCTATTGTATTGATATTGCAGAGGAGTGATTTGTTATCATTACAAAATAAATGTATTACAATTTAAAATCTAATGTTTTGGGTCAATATCATCTCCCAGTGTGTATCGGGATATGTCTCGTATCGCGGCCTTGGTGTTTCGTCTCATGCCTATTACATAAAGTATTTAGAAATTTGTTTTTAATTACATTAAGACTGAAAGACTCAGTATATAGTGAATTTAGCATAGATATTAAAGCAAAGTAAATGACAGCAGGCTGTACAAGCCCTTTACTAAGAGTTTAATAAGACTAATAACACTACTTTAATAAGAGTGATTGTATTACTCACTTCAGCTGCAGAATTGCCACAAAGTGATCTTATCGCTTGTAAAGGCCATGTTATGTTAATCTGGTCTGGGTTTGGCAAAATCCTTGTTTAGTCTGACATCAGTGAGTGTCACGCTGAGACCAGACAAAAAAGACAGCCTGATAATATGTGTGAGATTTTCTGCCAGTCGTAAAGGGCTTTTTTGTGGTTTCCTTTCTTTTTTTTTTTTTTCCCTTAATATTAGTTGTATTGTCTGATTTTTGGACTCTGTCTCCATCACCAGGTACACTGTATGGATGATGTTTGTGGCCTGCTGCCCTTCCTGAACCCAGAGAAACCTGATCAGTTCTACCGCTTATGGCTCTCTCTCTTTTTACATGCTGGGTGAGTTTTCCTCCTGAAGCGTCATACACTGTACATGCTGCTGCCACTGGACCCTTTTTTTTTTTCTTTTAAAGCATTGATTCACATATTCATGTGCTTTACTTGTACTGCACTTTAACTAAGTCTATTACCTTGACATCCTATATTATTATCCTTATGGTTTGTTCTGGTAAAATTTACATTGTTGGTAAAATGTTTAATAAATGCTAAAAAATAAATACTAAATGTAAAAATTAATTTTCCGCACATAAGCATGCTAAGTTTTCTTTAAAGAATAAAATCATAGATAAGGGCTATCACAGGTTTTGCAATTTAAAAAAATAAGTTAGCTATAAGAGTACATAGCTTTTTGGATGTTTTTTTAAGACAATATTTTGTGCAAACTTTTACCTTTCATTTAGTTTTAGTTTTAATTTTTTTTAAATAAAAAAAAAAATCCTTTTTATTGATTAGTTTTGCCACTTTATCATAACAAACATAAGGATTTGAGACCTAGCCATCTCTTGGACGTAACCCAGTTTTCCAAAATTTCTGAAACGTAGGTTGTAGCCGTAAGACTGTTTCAATTCTTGGATGGAACAAGTTCTGACATGATTTTATCTTGGTTTAATTTTTTTACATCACTAAAACCTGCCATGTTAACAGGGGTGTGTAGACTTTTTATATCCACTGTAAGAAGCCGACATGTTTGGCTAATCTGTTTTGAGAAATAGCTGACTCTAATTCTTTGATGAGACGCAGTGCTCTGAGCCTGGACAGTAATTACGATAGTGCTCGCTTGCTGGGCACAGAGCTCCCCTGATTTCCTTTCCTAAGCACATTCCACAGATTCACCCACTCGCACGTGCCTCTGATATCCACACCTTGTAAAGCCATTTCAGACTTTGCTTTGAGCATGTTTGGCATCCTTATTACAAAAGTACATGTTTTCATTGCAGTTGACATGATGATTTTGGTTATAACGCTAAATATTGAGCATATGATGTGGCTGACAGTACTCTGAGCTGTTCTCTGAGTAAACTGAATCACATCATCAACGCACCAAGTGATGAGATTAGTGGTTAAAGGAGGCGTGTTATCCTATAAGGAGAACATCACTGACGTCATTCCATATAGTGTAGTCATTAAGTAACTGCACTGAGACACAAATTTGTATTTGGAAACTGGAAGGGAAAAGTGAGCTTTAATACTTCAGATCTAGGCATACAACATTCAGAAATCTACCCAAAAAAGTAACTTTCTGTAGGTTTAGTAAATTAAAGATTCTCCTTCTTATCTCTTTTTCTGTGCATGTGTGTGTGTGCATGTGTGTGTGTGCGTGTGCGTGTATGTGCTTGCGTGTGGACCAGGATTTTGCACTGCCTGGTTTCGGTGGTATTTCAGATGACAATCTTGAGAGATATAGAGAAGTTGGCTGGTTGGCTGCGTATCTCCATCATCTACATCCTGAGCGGCATCACGGGGAACCTGGCCAGTGCCATCTTCCTGCCCTACAGAGCCGAGGTGCCCACAGCACTCCTTCTTTACCTCTCCTGCTAAAATAAAGGAATATCGTGTATTTATGTATGTATGCTTTTTGTTTTTTTCGATCAGTTCTAACCCAGTTCTCTGTCCCTCTCTGCCCAGGTGGGTCCTGCAGGATCGCAGTTTGGCATACTGGCATGCCTTTTTGTGGAACTCTTCCAGAGCTGGCAGATCCTGGCACAGCCATGGCGGGCATTCACCAAACTGCTGTGCGTGGTGCTGTTCCTCTTTGCCTTCGGCCTGCTGCCCTGGATTGACAACTTTGCCCACATCTGCGGCTTTGTGTCGGGTTTCTTTCTGTCGTTTGCTTTCCTGCCCTACATCAGCTTCGGCCGCATGGACATGTACCGCAAGCGCTGCCAGATCCTCGTCTCGCTCACACTCTTCCTGGGCATCTTCTCTGGTTTTGTGGTGCTCTTTTATGTCCATCCCATCAAGTGTGAGTGGTGCGAGCTACTCACCTGCATTCCCTTGACAGACAAGTTTTGTGAGAAATATGACCTGAATGCCCATCTCCACTGACACATGAGTATGAGGAAGCCAAGGCAGGGCTTTTGGGGACAGAGGGGAATTGTTTGGCTCTCATTCTGTTCCAGCTTTGGTGTTGGAAGAGAATGAAGAACTGCTTTGCTCCCCCTGCTCACCCTGAGGCATGGATGATGGCAACATGGACGATGCTTGTGTTATGTTTTTTACTCTCTTACTGTAAGTTGGAACACCAATATTTGACCACTTGGATGAACTTTAAGAGATCGTTCTTTTCCCCCAGTAGTTTTTTCTGTGTCTGTTATTGGTCGTCTGTGAAACAGGGACAGTAGCCCCAAACCACCTCTCACATAGATAATAGTCTTTGAGGTGGCGAGAGAGAATAAGCACTGGTACAACAAACAGAAGAATAGATATTAATAGATGTATTATTTTTTACTTTTCATATTTTATCACGCCACAAAATCAGGCAAAGGTTTTACCATTGTTCAGATAACCTCAGATTTCCAGGGACATAAAAGAAAAACAATCTGTACCATCAGTGCCTTGGTAAATACTACCATATTTTGGTTACGTGTCAAGCACTCAAATGTTATTCTTTTATTTGTGTACTGCTTCAAATGGAGTAATGATCAAATATTATATAAAGGGTAGTGTTTTAGCTACCCTCTCATTTACTTGTTACAAAATACAGCTTTAAACAATCTTCACCTCATTTAGTTGTCTGTCTTTCTTGTTGTTCAACACAGTTTATGCCTAAGAGAAAAGGTTTTTTTTTTTCAGTTTCCAGATTAAAATAATTACATTCACAGTGTAGGGTATCAGAACATTACAACAATGAATTGGTTTAGGAACCCTAATTCAATTCAATTCAATATAGCATGAGGCAAAAATAAATTCCAGCACATAAAACTAGTTAAAAAGAGCTTTCATTTCACTATATGTGCTACTAAAATTGTTTTATTGCAGTTTTTTATTAGTTGTTAATATTTTAAAACAGACATAGTACTTAGGCTATAAAGGACAGATACAGTAGATGGAAGGAAGGATGAACAGACAGACAGACAGACAGATGGATGGATGGATGGATGGTTGGATGGAATTTATTGATCCCCAAAGGGAAACTGGAAAATAGTGGAAACTAATCATGATGGCCACTTATAGTTTACCAATATCGTAGATACCATGTAATACAGTTTAATAGTTCACTTGCAAAATAAAGAAATAATCACAGATAAACAATTAAATAAATAAATACAATTAACTGACAATGTGCAAATTACAATGAATGGATCATATCCTGCGTTCACACTAGCGAGCGACGAGTCACTCATACCGCTTGTAGTTTATCGCTTGTGGATGTGTACCATCTATACGGCATTGTGTTTAGTTCAGACGAGAAAGGCTAACAGCCAAAATGTCACCTAAAGCACACAGTTTACTGCAGTCTACAAGGTATTTGTCTTTCAGATATATTTAACATGAATTGTACTAATTTAATAAAGTGAAAAATGTGTGAAAATTGGTTGTCTGATTTACGTTATGTGCCAGGCTTCGTATTAGCTTTTAGCAGATTAGCAGCTGAAGCTACTAGCTACAGACACTCTCCAGAGACATCAATGATCTTTGCTACTTCTTTCCAAGCTTTATATTTCTTCATAACATCTCTATACAGATTTAGGTCTTGTATAACAAGATAAGATGGAACCATAGTTGTAATGCTTTCTTCTCTTCTTCCAGGTCAAGCAGTACTTATGAACTAATTGCAGGTAGGAACTAAAGCTGTGCGAGGAAGAAGTGGAAAAAAAAAAAGTCATACTTTGTGTGCGCCATGTGATTGGTCCGAGGAATCATTCGAGCGCATCATGCCTAATTTGCATAAAATTGAGAAAATCTCAACGCTTGTCATGCTGTCGCTTTGTCTCACTGTCGTGAGATAAATCATCGCCTGCCCCTTTTCTCGTTCGTTGGTGTGAACGCACCTTTAGTCGACCAAAAATGTTAGGAATGATTAGTTGACTTGGTGGCTTACAGACGACTCAGTGTACATCATACCAGTATGTACGTGTGGAATGCAATCAATGCAGTAGGCACAGAATCCTTTACACCAAACTGTACTTACTTATACAGATTCTTTCTCATTTCATCTAGCCTTCATATATTTTTGTGCCATTTATAACATTATGTCCAGATTGAAATAATTGCGGTCTCTGGTTTGGATGGCGCTCATCAGGGTGACGCTGATAATGGTGGCTGGCTGGAGTTTTCTTTCCGGAGCCTTCACTTGCTACTCAGAATCTGAGCATTGGTGTCCTTTACTGTAAAATCATACCACTGTAAGCGGTGCTCATAGACATTTAGCAGTTGCTCTTACGCCGTGCGTAGGCCAGCCCTGCGAGTGTATATTCCATCTCTCTGAAGCGCAGAGCTCCTACTGTGATAGCTGAGGGCCCTTTCTCCTTAAAGCCAGCCTTCTCATAGAAAGGCACGAGAAACTTCTCACACACAAGCAGGGTTCGGCGCAGACCTGGAAGGCAGCGTAGATACTGCAGGTAACGCCACAGCAGGATGGAGCCTTTCCCTTGCTGGCGGCAGTGCTGGTGAACAGACAGCACGTGGATGTGTACAGTAGGAGTGTTGGGCACGTGACGTGTCAGAGCTTCCTATTCAAATAGACAGACATATGGCACGGTTAAAATCAAAGACAGGAAATAAGGGTACTGTAGACGTGTATGAAAACTATATAATAATTCATTATTGTTTATTTTGGTGTAAGAGTAAATGTTGGTATGTAATTTATGAGCTTATTAAAGAATAAGAACACAATGGACCCCATGGTTTGCATGTAAAATACAGTTTTTAGCCTGTTAGATTTGTTCTTTAAAACCTTCACATTAATCCATTTTTTCCGAAGTGATTTCGAATTAACCTGAGCTCAAGGTTGAGGGACAACCTTTCTATCCCTACTGAGCCACCATTACCCTTAAAAAGGAGTCCATTTTTAAAAACTTGGAAATATTGTGCCTTATCCCCCCTCATACCCTTAGGTTTAAAAAGTTACATTGTTTTACCTATTAGCTTTTTAACTGCCTTCTGTGCTTTCTGAATCTTCTTAAGTCATACAGAGTAGATTCATTATAAGACTTTTTATGCCCATAGCCTCTGTAGTCACTGCTGATGCCTTTTTATGGCAATGAATGGTGTCAAGCCTAATTGGAATCTAGGTGGTGTGGTGGCGCAGTGGGTAGCATCGGGGCCTCACAGCTCCAGGTTGGATCCTGAGGTCAGGTTACTCTCTGGGTGCAGTTTCGCATGTTCTCCCTGTGTTTGCGTGGGTTTCCTCTGGGTCCTGTGGCTTCATCGCTCCTCCCAAAAACATGCTGATAAGTAAATTTGCTATGCTAAATTGCCCCTAGGTGTAAATGAGTGCAATGGAATTTTAATTTGGTGAGCCTTCCTTTTAACAAAAAAATCATCAGCCATCATGAAGGTCAAACATTGCTATACAGAGTTAGTACAAGAGCACTGTTTACTGATATCTATACCTGTGCAAGTTTTTCCTTGTCCCAGCCAGATCCGATAATGAAGCCCACCAGCTGTCCTTCCTCGAACCAGCCCATGGAGAGCTCAGGACATTGACCTAAGAAGTTCAGCACCTCATCCAGTGTGAGTGGACACTCTCCAGACACTGAGATGAAAGCTATGTACATATAAACAGGTATGATAAAGGGATTCAGTCACTGAGAGATGATCCTGCTTTCATATGCTAACACAAACAACAGATTATCACCAGATCAGCCAAGATTTCATGTGTCTACCTGCAATCAAATTAACCTGTCACTTATAATCCTATTTGTGTACACCACTAAGCAGGACATGTAAGGTGAAGATAGACTGCTGTGTATTTTTAAGGTCTGATATTCAATCCAGGCTCCAAATTCTGTTGGAAAGCTGAATATAATGCTGGATATATGTATTATATATACTCGTTTCACCTCCTAAATATACATATGATATATATATATATATATATATATATATATATATATATATATATATATATATATATATATATATATATACTTAATGATCGGTGTGTCAGACTCGTGTGTGACACAGCACAGACACACA
>CM075025.1:17153035-17168308 GCA_037576675.1 Pangasius sanitwongsei | reverse complement strand
AATCACACCCAATCACAACCAGTCACAGCCAGTCACACACAGTCACAACCAATCACACACAATCACAACCAATCACACCCAATCACACCCAATCACACCCAGTCACATCCAATCACACAATCACACACAATCACAACCAGTCACAGCCAGTCACACCCAGTCACACCCAGTCACATCCAATCACACAATCACACAGTCACACCCAATCACACACAGTCACAACCAGTCACACCCAGTCACATCCAATCACACCCAATCACACCCAATCACAACCAGTCACAGCCAGTCACACACAGTCACAACCAATCACACACAATCACAACCAATCACAACCAATCACACAATCACACACAATCACACCCAATCTCTCAGTCACATCCAATCACACACAGTCACACACAATCACACCCAGTCACACACAATCACAACCAATCACACACAATCACATCAAATCACACACAATCTCACAGTCACATCCAATCACACACAATCACATCAAATCACACACAATCACAATGACCAGACACAAAACCTCTGTTTTTTTAAATTCACTTTGATTCAGTTTGATATCTAACTTTTCTCTTTAATGTCTCTGTGGAACTGCACGCTCATCAGCTTAGCCTGATAAATTCAGTGACGAGACCAGACACAACACAGAATGCGAAAGTACAAAACAAAACAAAAGTATAACATTGTTGAATAGCTAGCTACTCAGTGCAGTTAAAGCAACCTAGGTGACGACTGTTTTTTAAACCGTGATCTGCTTTGTGTCGCTTTACATTACGTTATATTGTGCTACAAGCAATTCTGTAATATTTCAGGCTACATTTGTTATGGAATTGGATCACCCTTATTCCTTTTTTTCTGTCTATGTATAATCCAAAATTTTCAACTGATGTCAGCCTGATATCAACACTGGATATGAGATCTGTGCCATGTTTAGCTTTGACTAGTGAAGTGTTTTCTTGACACTAACCGTCTTCGGGAGACAGAGAGTCAGGAACATCCTCTGCCCCAGTGCCCTGCACATGAGAAGGTGAGAAAGAGTGAGTGTGTGAGAGATTATAAAACAGAAAATAGCACTGACTGGACACAGAAGCTGACCTCAGTGGGAGCCGGACTGCTGGACAGCAGGGTGTGGGCCTGTGCGTCAGACATCTCCGACAGCTTCTCCTCATCCTCCTCCTGAATAGGCGATGAAGGTGAGCGTAGCGTGCTATGGAGAGGTCAGAGAACAGCTTAACCAACAGTTTCAGATCCCGCATGCTTCCACAGATTCCTGATTCCAGCTTTAACATGATTATATGGTGCATCACAATGTTCTTCAGATCATTATTAGCTACATACAGCTGAGGTGCGTTATATAGCCTTTATATATAGACTTTACCTGTCGGGTGACTTGCTGACTTTGCCCTTTTGAAGGCTGCTTTCTCCAGAGTGCTCAGGAGAGCTCAGCTGCCTGCTGTCCCCACTCAGGCTGCCCGAAAAGTTGATCTCATCGTACAGAGGGGCTGATGGCACACCAGGGGACATGGCAGTGAGGCCATTGAGAGCCTCCAACAGGGAAATGGGCTCAAAGCCAGGAGGAACCGAGTCAGAGCTCTAAGGATAAGATTAAAAAAAAAAAAAAAAACCTACATTATCTTGATCCAGGTTAAGTGTTCATGCTGATGGGCTGCTCAAGCTAACAACATCTGCAGAAATTCTACTACTTCTGGTGTACTATACCTTGAAGCCTGTAGTAAAATGTAATGAGGTCAGAGACGTACCGAGTGCTCATCATGGTCCATGCTCTGAGCCAGCACAGGGCTGAAAGAGACGGGAGAGAGCGCGCCAGGCTTCTTCCTCACTGCTCTGATCTGCAGCAGGGCACGAAAAGCTACACACACACACACACACACACACACACACACACCAGTTTCCCAAACTGTATTTAACCACTATTTAACAATTTTTATGACCCAAGAACACAAGTAAACAGCCTAGTTGGGACATACGTAGTCTGCAGATGGGGCAGTTGTTGGCCTGGTAGCGTAGTGTATCTGCACATGAGTTACAAAGACACAGGTGTCTACAGGGCAGGATGAGTGTGTCCCGCAGGTCTGACAGACACACCACACACTCGTTACTGTTGTCACTGTTCTCATCATCAGATGGCTGAAGGAAGGAATTAAACAGAAACTTTAGTACTCAAATCAGAGCCCAGTTAAACCAAAAGCTATGACTTTTGACCCTGATTGTTCAGCTCGATCTCCAGGTGATCCTGTGGCACATAATCATGACACAACATGAAGGTGGCTGTGGAACCAAGAGCACATTTTACTGCCGGGCTCGCACTGGAACTCATCTAGACGAAAACATCATACTATGAATATACTGCTACACGTTGTGAGTGAGTGAGACACGTCTCTGATGTCAGCCGCGCCTTCCGGTTGCAGAAACACGGCAGAGGTCTACAGTGGTTTTTAATAGCAAGTCAGAATTTGTTTTCTAAAATATTGAGCTCAGAAAAGTGTTAATAAACACATTCATTTTTATCAGTATTTATTCATTTTCCAAGCCAACAGGAGACGGCTGTGGTTACAGACAGTTAGGAGGAATAACAGGCTCATTTAACTTCAGCAGATTTAACTTGAAGTTAAATGTCCATTTAACTTCAGCTATGTAGCTAACTATCAGATCAGTGAAGTTGGCTTGCTAATTAAGTATTTAAATCAGACTTTACTAACATGTCTGGTGTATACTGCATTAGCAAGCCAACGTAGCGCCCCTAAAACTGGCACTAGACATCTAGGTCACATTCTTCCTGAGGAGTTGCCTACAATGGACGCATTTAGCTAGCTAAAACTTCTTCAGCTTAAAAAAAACTTTCAGTGCTACGACGATGTTCTCTTGAACGTGCCCCCAAACAACAAAGTTGTAGGCATCAAGAGACTTGGATGCCTTAAATTTCTCTTCTAGTATATACACTCCAAGTTTGTATGAGATACGTATACATGTCCAGTCATCACAGGCTAGATCACCTTGACGCTTAGCATCATTTAGCCACTGACAGGACGCCAAGCCATAAGCATGATGCATAAGCATCTTCTACAGGTACACCATTTAAAAGTGTTAGTGTAGCTGAATAGCACCTCCTGTCTAGTGATAACATGGATAATATTTTAGCTATCTGATTTCTAAATAAAATTCTTGATAGATTCTTCAGTCAGATTATAAAAGTGCCATCAGGTTGCTAGGCTACTCAGGTCTTTTTGCATCAAGGTTGCCTGTGCATCTCAACACTGAAGGGGTCTATATGCCTCGCAACACTTATTTATTTCAATTATTTATGTCTTCAAGTTATATAGCGTCTTTCTAACACCCAAGGTTGCAGGATGCTCAGAAACTCAATTTTGTTTCTTTAATTTTAGAGTGCTTATTTGTTATTCAGCCCTCTGTATTATCAGTACTGCAAAGGCCAGTATTGTAATAATGATTAGCAAGCAATATGTTGTGCGTCCCTGCTAAGCATGCTCTTTATATTCACCTTTGTCTCCTGGTTGTTCTTATTTTCAATGCCATAGATCTCCTGGAGCAGGTAACTAACCCGATCCACCTGTAAACAGCCAGCAATAACACCAACATCAAGCAACAAATCGCACTGAACTCTGGTACCAATATTTAATCTCATATAAAGAATAATCCCTTCAGACTTCTTCTTCAAAAAAAATATTTTACTCACAATTTGTTTCTGCTTTAGAGGCTTCACTGAGAAGCTGCCATCAACATGCTGCAAAGCAGGGGACAATGAAAAGATTCGTTTCAGCTCAAACACTTACTCCACATGGTGGCAAAAGTATATTCTGGGCCAAAATTGTCACTCTAATTTAATACTTTAATAATTACTAAATACTTTAATTTAATATTCAATAAATCATTTTTACAATGCATATTTTTAACCAATGTAAAATTATAAATTGTTATAATCAATACATTATAATTAACAATTGAGTCTTTTTGGTATGTGTGTTCTGAATGTACAGTCAGAAAACAATCACAAAGTTATTGTTATTTGTCTGCCACAGGATATTGGTGCTGAAATTAAATAATTAATATGAGCTCAAAGTGCAGATGTTCAGCTTTGGATATTTACAGTCATGGGAAAAAGAAAGTACACCCTCCTTCAATTCTATGGTTTTATTTATTTATTTTTTTTATTTTGGCCTAACTAACAATTGTGTGGTCCTCACCAACTTCTCTAAACAAATAAATAACCTCAGGTGATGAGAAAAAAACACAACAGATTCCAATATGTAGTCATTTTCCCTCCAAAAAGTAAACCAACATTCAGAAACCAGGCGGAGAAAAAATAAGTACACCCTTCCTACTTCCACAATGATTAAGAGAGTAATGAGCAGAAAGGTGTTACTAATGAAATGCACAAGATTAATTAATCATCAAGATGCGTTACTGTCTCTGTAGAGGCAGAACATCTGGCATTTTGGTGTTCTGGAGCAATTAGGCGTGTGTCTACATCATGCCAAGAAGAAAGAACATTAGCCATGACCTCAGAGAAGCAATTGTTGCTGCTCATCAATCTGGGAAAGGTTATAAGGCCATCTCCAAACAATTTGAAATTCACCACGCTACAGTGAGAGTTGTTTACAAATGGCAAAAGAGACTTCAGTACAGTTGCCAGTCTTTCCAGGAGTGAGCATCCCAGCAAATTCAGTCCAAGGTCAGACCATTTAATGTTCGGAGATATAAAGAAAAATCCAAGAGCTGCATCATGTGACCTACAGGCCTCTGTAAGCAAATTAAATGTTTATGTTCACATTAAAGGTCCGTTCTCACCAAAAAGAATATGGAGCATGAGTTAGGTTTTCAAAACATCTAAACAAACCATAAACCTTCTGGAACAATATCCTTAGGACTGATGAAACCATGGTGGAGATGTTTGGTCATTATACACAGCGCCATGTTTTGTGAAAACTAAACACAGCGTATCACCACAAACACCTCATACCAACTGTCAAGCGTGGTGAAAGAGGGGTGATGATTTGCACTTGTTTTGCAGCCAGAGGACCTGCAAAACTTGCAGTCAATGAGACAACGAAGAATTCCACTATACCAGAATATTCTTGAGACAAATGTGAGGCCATCTGTCCAGCAGCTTAAGCTGGGCTGGAATTGGGTCATGCAATAAGACAATGATCCAAAGCAGAGCAACAAATCAACATCTGAATGGCTAAAGAAGAAAAAATCAAGGTGTTGGAATGGCCAAGTGAAAGTCCAGACCTCAACCCCATCGAGATGCTGTGGCCACACAAGTATTACTTAGACCCTTATAAATAAAAACACAGAATTGAAGGAATGTGTACTTTCTTTATTCTCTTAGATGATGACTGTACATCTAAATCAGGTGAACTGTGTAGGAATTACAGCACTTTTTATATGTGGTCCACCCCTTTTTAAGGGACCAAAAATAATTGGACAAACTAACAATCATAAATTAAATAGTCATTTTTTAATACTTGCAGGCTGCAAATCCTTTTCAGTCACTGACTGCCAGAAGTCTGGAACCCAGAAACATCACCAGATGCTTCCCTGGTGATGCTCTGCCAGCTCTTTACCGCATTTGTCTGCACTTCCTGCTTGTTCTTGGGGTGTTTTGCCTTCAATTTTGTCTTCCATGAAATGAAATACAGCTCAGTTGGGTTCAGTTCAGGTGATTGCATTGGCCAATGCACAACATTCCACTTTTTTTACCTTGGGTTGCTCTCGAAGTATGCTTCAGGACACTGTCCATCTGCAATGAGTTTTGAAGCATTTGGCTGAATGTGAGCAGATAGTATCACCCTGTACACTTCAGAATTCATCCTGTTGCTTTTGTCAACAATCGCAACACCAATAAATAAAAGGGAACCAGTTGCATCGGCGGTCATACACAGCCACTCCATAAGATGAGGTGGTACTCTTCAGATCATGAGTATTTCCTTCCCTTCTCCAAACTCTTCTCTGCCCATCATTCTGGTACAAGTTGATCTTTGTCTCATCTCTACATAGGATGCTGTTCCAGAACTGCAATGGCTTTTTAGATGTTTTTGCCAAACTCTAATCTGGTCTTCCTGTTTTTGAGGCTTACCAATGGTTTACATCTTGGGGTAAACCCTCTGTATTTACTCTGGTGATGTCTTCTCTTGATTGTTGATTTTGACACAGATACGCCTACCTCCTGGAGGGGTTTCTTGATCTGGCCAAGTGTTCTGTAAGGATTTTTCTTCACCATGGAAGGAAGTCTTCTGTCACCCACCACAGCTGTTTTCCGGGCTTTTTGGTGTTCCTGAGCCCACCAGTGTGTTCTTTCTTTTTAAGAATGTACCAAATAGCAGATTTGGCCACAGCTAATGTTTTTGCTATCTCTCTGATGAGTTTGTTTAGATTTTTCAGCCTACTGATGGCTTGCTTCACTGGCAGTCACAGCTCTTTGGACTTCATATTGAGAGTTAACAGCAACAGATTCCAAATGCAAATACCACAATTGACATCATCCCTAGACGCTTACTTGTAAGTGAAATAATGAAGGAATAACACACACCTGGCTATGGAACAGCTGAGCAGCTAATTGTCCCATTACGTTTGGTCTCATACCCAAAGTGCTGTAATTCCTACACCGTTTACCCGATTCTGATGTAAATACCCTCAAATTAAAGTCTGCACTGTGATGCATTGTTTAATTTCAACACCAATACACTGAGGCAGACAGCTAAAATAAGAATAAATTTGTCAATGTCCAACTATTTATGGACCTGACTGTATACGTTTTGCTCTTCAAAGAAGGCTCAACTGTCTCAAGCCTCAGTTTAGCTCTACTTACTCTCTCAAAGGCAGCCAACAGCACATGTGCATGGCCCAAACAATCTGGAAAGAGAAAACCTCCTTTAGCAGCTACCATATGTGTCATTTCTAACACAGAACATAGAACAGTCACATGATCACGTACCATCTCCTTCATCCACTACTGCCTGGATGACCATGGGAAAAACACCCCTGTCCAGATCAAAGTTCAGCTGGAATGACATAGTGCAAGATTGAACATATTATTAAATCCCTATATAAATGTACTTAAGGTGCTCCCCCAGCTCATTATCATATATGGCATATCGTAACAGGAGAAACTAAAAAGTACTCCCCCTTACTTTCCATCCTTCAGCTAAGTAATTGAACCTGCAAACATCTTTTTAAATTTTATATAAAAGACAAATTTTATAAAATGTCAAGGGCTTATTTATTCATCTTAATATTCAGCACAATAAATTGTGTACAGTTATTTGTTATTGTGCACAATTATTATTCATATTCAAATAAACACTGGAAGAATTTTTTCACTGGTAACCATTTGTCATTGTTTACACAGTTAATTTATGCACTGGGTATCGCTATAAGTGCTACTGAACACTGGACTCATACTCCTTGTGTGTTCAGGTATAAAACAGATTGTGGTTTATTGTTATTAGGCCAGTCAAAATTAACTCATTAACACATGCAATTAATTTAAAAAAAAATAACACAGAATTATTTTTTTAATCGCATTAACTAAGTCATTGCTAAGGTATATGCTACTGAGGTAGAAACAGACACTATGACAATGTACTTTTAAAATTACATTTTAAAATCGTAGGCTACTGTCACTCTGCTCAGGCCGTTAAGCACCTGTCTTGTTTTTTGGGTTTTTTTTTGGTTACCATATGGCAGAAATTAAAATTGAGAAAAGCAACGGAGAAGAAAGAGAAGAGAAGTTTATACGCTTGTTTTCATTTCTAAACACTCCCAGATGGTTCAGTGGATGAGGGTGTCATAGTCTGCAGCCTTTGTCTCCGGAAATTTAAGTATCACAGAAGTGCGGACTCTTTAACTTACCATTTAAAAACAAAGCACTGGTGTGAAAACCACTATAGTGAGTCAAGGGGAATGCCAGACTACACTGGCACAGACAGGATGTCATTTAGCAACCAAAACTACCTCAGTATGACCGTGCATTACATAAACAGCTCACCTGCTGCTGCTGCTGCTGCTGTTTGAACATTATTACTCAGGTTCATTTGAGCCGAAATAGGAAAGGTCATGACCTCAATAAGGGTCTAGAATGAATGGCAGACAGCACTTTATAACACTAAGGTCACAAAGTGATTTATTTATTTATGTTTTAATAATGTTTTAAAATTATTATTTTATGTTATTTATTGAACTAATGAACATTATCAGTAGGAGGGTAACGATGCATGATGCATCGCGATGGAAAAATGTGATGATGTGCATCGTAGAAATGTGCCATCGAGGAAATCAGCATCCTATTAATTATGAATCTAATGTGATTGCACTGTTTGAACACCAGAGGTCCCAATCTGCACAACCTATAGAGTTAAAATATACAGACAGCACACTGGTCACATGATCACGTTCTTTCATGGTGGGTTGCAGAAGTCAGCCATTTTAACCGACTTTGGAGCTCTATTTCCATTTAAAATGACGTCTCAGGCACTGCTACGGGGCTCATCATGTTTCAATCCGTCGTCTTCCCTGGGTCAGAGACTTTATTCAGATATTTTGGGAGAATTTATAAATTTTTAAATGGATTTATTTTTAAGATATGGCAAACCTGTAGTACATTCTGTTTACAATATTAAACCTCTGTGCGTAGCAATTTTTGATTATTTAGTTTTATACAGACAAAAATGCACATTGTTTTGCATTGTTTATGATTCAGAAATAAAAAAGGAGTCTTTCCAGTTATAATTCTTCTTCATTAAAATTTTGTTCAAAATATTCCGAGAATCGAATCATGAAGCCAGTATCGTGAATAGAATCAAACCGTGACCAGACTGTATCTTTACACCCCTCATAATCAGTATATTACGTCAGAGCCAACTGCAGAACAACGGCGTGACACTGTTATAGATTATCTTCTACCACTGAAAATACGTTTCTGAAGCACTGTTATGTTACTGCACTCAAAATGTACATTTGGACATTTACAAGCTGCTTTGTTTGACACAAGCATTTGTTATGTATTCATTTTTTTTCTTGATGTTGAGATCTGTGAGGAGGAATAAACAAATAGTCCTGCAAAAATCTCAGTGTGATGTAATATGTATGATGATATAAACAACCCTAATTGTTACACATGCTACCGGTATTAACAGGAAGTAATTAGGAATATACCTGAAGTGTTATCTCTGCATTGACATGGCCGTGAGATGGGACTGGAGCCATAAGGTCATGCACTTTGTAGCCAAATGTTATTTATAGCAAAGTGTCTGTAACAGGTGGGGGCGTAGTTTAGGATTTATGTGTCTGCACTGTCTGAGGATGAGCTAGACGGGTAATGACTAACCTGACACACTTAAGCCCTGCTGTCCCATGTATACTTATGTGATCTCTCTTTCTCTCTTTCCCTGAGCAGGGAGATGAGTGTGTGTCTGAGCACAATATATATAAAATTATAGTTATTTCATTTCATTTATATTCTTCTGTCCAGCAATCTATATTTATTCAATAATTTACACTTTGTCTATATACTTTGTTTATAAGACATCCAACGCCTTTTTGTTATTTTCCAGTAAACCACTTATACATACGTAGTCCACCTGATAACAGTCATAAACGGTCATAAACAGTCATAAACATCCAGATGAGATAAGACTGACTTCTGATTTCCATGTGCTTGTAGAGCACGTAGCGTGAACCAACCTTCTTTACCAATCTTTCAATTCTACCTTTTAAACGCTATCATATTTTATAAGTTAAAAGAGGTAAATCTGATTTTAAAGGCAGATGTGAACAAGACAAACACACTAATGAACTTAAAAGAGAACAGTGATTTTCCATTTGGGACAGTGACATCATCACTTACGTCTTCCTCCTTCCATTCAGAAAAATTGATCTTGAAGGAGGGTAAGGAGAACTGCTGGCTCACTCCTCGCTTGTAGTGCACCGTTTCAGACACCGTAGCAGGACTCTTCGGATTATAACTTAATGGGGGAAAAACATAATTTATTAGAAGGCTAGATTTAGAAAACAAACAGCATAGACTGGAATGAATATCAAGATCGAGTCAGTCCATCGCTTCTCAATGGCTGCTCTATATAAAAACGGAGAATGAGCACAGGAGCTTTGCAAAGCCAAGTGACTGATTTACTGAAAATCTGGAGGAAATGTGGAAGAAATGAGAAACTAAGTAGTGAGTTAACCAAACGCTTCAGAAGCCTACAGCACACAGACGCACAGTCTTCCCTCTCGCTACAAATTTTGCTGTGTATCCATGGAAACACGCTGTTGCTAAGGGCTTGAAATGACTCTCGGCTGCTCACGGACTTACAGATATGATTCATTTCAAGCCTGGAGCAAAAATGGTCCAAATGGTTTCTTTCAACGTGACAAACTCCTACAGATTCCTTCAGCTTAGCCATAGAGTCGTACGATAAATGTGACGACGCCGACTGGAATCATGTACGCTGGTTATTCTGCTGTATGAACATATTTATTGATTTTTCTACATATCATGATCTGACAATAAAACAAGTCCAGCAAAGGTGATGCATGAAAATGTCTGTGAAAAACGGGTTAATAATAATCCACTTACACTGCCATTCCGTTGGAGAACTCCTCAAACGCCTGGCAGTAGATAGTGATGGCCACTCGGGCGTCTGAGTCAAAGGTGAACTCCACCCCGTATAAAGACTTGGGTTTCGCTCCTTCCTCAGTAGGTGTATCGCCATCATCTTTATATCTATACATGTCACACAGTTAAACGTCATTCTGTGCAGCCATAACACTGACAGATTTTTTTTTTTTTTCATTAAATTGTACAGGTCAGTGGCTCGTGTACCTGTATTATATGAAACTGATATTCTAGCATCCTGAATGAGACATCTGATAGTTATTGATCATATTCAGAGTAATAAATATTTAAAAGAAATTCCGCACCTGACGAGTCGCAAGGAGTCCTTCCTTATGTTCACAAGGCTTCTCAAAGTCTTCACGGGCTCGTGTGGTGCCGGGGTCACATACGGAAACTAGACGTCGATGTTAACAGGGACAGTCATGACTTACAAATGACACTGGGAGAAACATGACAGCATGTCTTTAACGCTTTAGAAGGAGGCTCTGTCCTCCTGTACCTGCACTGGACGATTGCCTAGGAAGTTGAGATCCATGTTCTCACCGAACAGGTAACCTTCAGGGTGAGGGGTGTCAAACTTCTCTCCTCCCATGAAGAAGTGACTAGCAAAGTAATTCCCTTTAGGGAAAAAGAAAGAAAAGAAAAAAAAACAAAACAACCGAGCCGTCAACCACAATTTAAGACAAAATCATACACAACAATGTATCCTGTACTACGCTGAGTGGATATAAAAAGTCTCCACACTCCTTTTTCCACCAACAAAGTTCAAGTGAAAAAGTAAACTGAAACATTTTAGGTGTAAAAAAAAAAAAAAAAAAAGAAAGAAAGAAAGAAAAATGTGTGCACACCCTTTTATAATGAGTCATGTGACTCTGCTCAAAATGAACCAATCACACGCAAACTCATGTTTAAAAGTAATTATCATACAGCTTTCATCTATGAAGTGATTCGGATTAACCCCAAATAAAGATCAACTGTTTTCTGTAGGATTTTCTTTACATCTTCTTGGTTTCATCAGACTGCTATGAAGCCATGGTCCTCAAAGAGCTTACAAAACATCTACAGGATCTCACTGTTGAAACATATCAATCAGGAGAGAGGTAGAAATGAATTTCCAAAACATCAGATGTACCATGGAACATTGTGAAGGCCATCATCAACAAGTGGAGAAAATGGGGCAGCACAGTGACATCATCGAGAGCAGGACGTCCTGTCTAGAAGACAAGAAGAAAACTTACCAGAGAGGCTGCCGAGAGACCTACGGCAACACTAAACGACCTGCATGTGACAACCATCTCTTGTATTCTTCACACGTCCAGGCTATGGGGTAGGAGGAAGCCCTTTTTCTCAATGAAAAGGAAGAAAAGAAAAAAAAAACCCACTACAAAGCATGTGGCAAAATGTGTTATGGTCTGATGAGACCAAGGTAGAACCTTCTGGACATAATTCTAAAAGATATGTTTGGAGCAAAACCATGACAGCACTTCACCCAAAGAACACCATACACATGGTGAAGCACGGTGGTGGCAGCATCATGCTATGGGGCTGCTTCTCTTCAGCTGGGACTGATAGATAGATATCAAGATAGAGGGGATCACGGATAGGTCTAAAATATCAATCTATCTGGGCACAAAACCTGCAGAAAAAGTACACCTTCCAGCACGATAACAGCCCAAAGTACAAATCAAAGTCTAACAAAGAAGAAGAAGGTGGTCACCATTTTGGAACGGCCCAGTCAGAGCTCAGATCGAAATCCTATCGAATCCCTGTGGAATGACTTGAAGACAGCTGTGTACAGGAGATCCTCTCATAATTTGATAGATGTGCAGCATTTTTTTTTAAGGAAGAGTGGAATAAAACAGTCAAACCCAGAAGCTGGTAGACTCTTATTAGTTAAGGGGTGTGTATACTTATGCAGGATGGACCCACATGGACAGACTGAAGATCACTGAGATCACTGAGGATGGTACCACTTAAAAACCATGAAGATGGCTCTGGACTACAATTCTTATGAAAAGTTATGCTACGATGGCTTAGGACTACAATTCCCACTAACAGTTTTGCACTCAAGTCTCCATCAGTGGATAACAAAACAGATTTCATGTGAAAACTGTAATTAATTTCCTGGTTACACAGTTGCACTATTTGTCCATGTAGTACACAGTTATAGAAGGGATTTATTTATAATCGCACTCTCAGGTGTCACCCAGATGAGGACGGGTTCCCTTCTGAGTCGGGTTCCTCTCAAGGTTTCTTCCTCGTATCGTCTCAGGGAGTTTTTCCTCACCACCGTCGCCTCGGGATCGCTCATTAGGGATAAATTCTTACATTTAAGATTTATATCCTGAATGTATTTATTTCTGTAAAGCTGTTTTGTGACAAAGTCCACTGCTATACAAATTGAACGGAATTACGCAAGCAGGTTATTGGTGTGCGTTTTTTAATCCTTTAAACAGCTCTATTTGTTTTCTCTTGAATTTTGTTGGTTGTTTTTTTCCACACTAAAAGGTGGAAAATGATCTGACAGGACATGACTTATCACATGTTAACAGGGGTGTGTAGACTTTTAGCATCCACTGAAGTCCATGTGATCCACTCTACAGTGTTTATAGAGCTTGTACACTGTGCTAAGAGACATTAGAGTTTGGAAATGCAGAACAGGAGGAGATGTTTATGCCTGTGAGCATGACAGAGGACATGACATACAGCTCCACATAATGAAGAGAGGGAACAGGGAAGACTGACCCCTTCATATCCACTGAATAACGAACACGGCGCAGCTCTGACACAGCGCACTTACAGCTGATGCCTTTATGCTGGGCATCTTAAGCGACTTGGGAAAGAAACTTACCAGATTTTGGAGGAAACCTGTAGGCAGAATTCGCCTGAATATCGATGTCCTCCACACCGGCGATCCTGCGGCCGAGCACCGAGCCCATGATTCAGCGCACTTTAACAGGCTAGCAGGCTAACGGTAGCTGCTTCAGGCTTTTCCCAGAGCAATATCTTCCCTTGAGTTCGGTCAAATAATCATTTAGTTTTTTAAAAAACAACACCCTGGCTGGATGAACAGCCCTCACCCTCGCGTGTATCAGTCGAAGGAAGCACACAGCTAAGCTAAAAACAGCCCCTAGCTAACACAGCTCTAGCCAGCTAGCTTTACGATAGCTAATACTTGGCTACCTGTGAAATAAATAAGAAGCAACGACATCAACAATAATATTATACGATTAATCTGACTTGGAATTTTCGGTATAACTTTGTTGTATGCTATTTTTAAACATCTAAAATGCCCACACTAAACAACAACAAACGGGGAAGTGGCAGCTGGGTACAAACGCGATTCTGATTGGCTGTGCATTCATGACGATCCGATGATTCGTCCAATCAGATTGTTAGGATCTGCTGACGCTTGTTCCGTCTTCACGTTGCCTGCTGCTTTGTCCATCACTTCTGACATGTTTGATTGAATACATACGATGAGTGGAACTTTTCCTCCAATCCATAAATGATTATAAAGATACAATGAAGATTGTTGTGTTCTTATAAATGATGTACATTATATGACTGGGAATGTTTCTCATAATTCTTGGTGAACCTCGACAGCTGGTTTCTGTACAGCATCATTCATTCATTCACTCATTCACTCATCTTCAGTCACCCCTTTATCCTGATCAGGGTTGCAGTAGATCCAGAGCCAGTCCCAGGAGCAGTGAGTGTAAGGCAGGAGAATTCACCCCTGATGGGACACCACTTCACCTCAGGGCACCAAACAAAGCCTCACACACCCATCCACACCTAGCCAATCTGCCTACCTGCATGTTTCTGGAAACTCGGAGGCAACCCAAGAACCCAAAGGCAACTCACGCAAACACAGGGGGAACAGAAATGTTGTCCGTCAAGTCAAATTCATTTTTATTGTCATTCCTCTATGAAGCTGGTATTCATTGGAACGAAATGTCGTTTCTCCAGGACCATGGTGTTCCACAGAACCGTACACAAGACTACGTAAAGTGCATTACACAACATTGTGAGACAAGTGCAGGACAATAAAATACACAGAACAGAACAATAGACACACAAGACAACCACTCAGCTGAGCTCTAAGTCACTTTGGATAAAAGAAAAAATAAATCTAACACGTTAAAATAGAGGAAAACTGTATTTTACATCCAGCCCATGGGGTGCATTGCGTTGCGGGTGCAAGAAGAAGAAGAAGAAGAAGAAGAAGACTTTATTTGTCACACATACATTACAGAGTGAAATTCTTTTCTTCGCATATCCCAGCTTGTTAGGAAGCTGGGGTCAGAGCGCAGGGTCAGCCATGATACATCACCCCTGGAGCAGAGAGGGCTAAGGGCCTTGCTCAAGTTAATTATTACTATAATAAACTTATATTAATTAGATACCAACCTTTACTCTTAGAGCATATTCAGTAATAATGAATTGTACTATACACTATATGTCCAAAAGTTTGTGGACACCTGACCATGTGACTATGTGCTTGTTGAACATCTCATTCCAGATTTATTCCCCCCTGTGTTTGCTGTTATAATGAGCTCCACTCTTCTGGGAAGCTTTCCACTAGATGTTGGAGCGTGGCTGTGGGG
>CM075025.1:17076967-17089408 GCA_037576675.1 Pangasius sanitwongsei | reverse complement strand
AGCTCGCTTTGTGCACAGGGGCATCGTCATGCTGGAACAGGTTTGGACCTCTTAGTTCCAGTGAAGGGAAACTGTAATGCTACAGCATACAGAGACGTTCTTTACAACTGTGTGCTTATAACTTTGTGGCAACAGCTTAGGAAGGACTCACACATGGATGTGATGGTCAGGTGTCCACATACATTTGGCCATATAGTGTAGTTTTAATGACGGGTTTGATTGTGTAAAGTATGATTGTGTTTCATCATGCCCGTGATGACGTAGCCCATGTCTTGAACAGCAACAGGATGCAACACCTCAACAGGATGCCGGAGAACACAGTAAACCCTGGCGTACATTTCCTATTGCTTCTTGTTAAAATTCCAACAAGGATTTTAAAATGACCAAATATTGTGGATTTCTGGATGCATGAATATGGGAAAATGTGTTGATACTGGTTAGCCTCTTCCCTTTTTCACCCAGCCATCACAGGGGATGAAAACATTTGCACTCATCTGTATTGTATGCAAGCATCTGTACTGTTTAATGAGTATTATTGTATACTGAATAAATTAAGGAAATGTTTTAAGTAATGTCAGTTGCTATAGTGGCACAGCAGGTAAAGTTGTTGCCTCACAGCTCCAGGGTCCCTATTTCGATCCTGAGCTCGGGTTACTGTCTGTGTGGAGAATTACATTTTCTCCCTGCGTCACATGGGTTTCCTCTGGGTTGTCCTGTTTCTTCCCTCTGTCCACAAACATGCAGGTAGGCAGATGTGCTAAATTGCCTCTAGGTGTGTATGTGTGTGTGTGTATGTGTATGTTGCTCTACAATAGATTGGTGACCTCAAGGCAGGCCATACAGGGTGAATTCTCCCACCTTGCACCTAGTTTTCCTGGAAAAGGCTTGGAAACACTGTAGTAGTTAATGAAGAAGAATGACTGTTCTAAATAATTTTTCAAATAAATTAAAAATAAATACATTTAAAAACCCAGAAGACATTCTATTATCTGTAATAATAATAATAATAATAATAATAATAATACACATTTGATTGATGGTTTATCCTATAGAGATACCACCGACAAATGCAGCTGTTTATTCTGCCATCATCTCAACCCACCCGAGCGGAGTGCTGAGGCGAAATTGTCATTCTGGCGGGGAGAGTCCCCAAAAGGCAAAAGTCAGCCCTGGTCTTAGCAAAAGAAGAGCCAGAGACCACACTGTCCAAGTCTGCGTTCTTTAAAAAATGTTAATGTACTTTCTGTAAGAGTTCCAGAGCCTCCCGAGGAAAAATAACCACGAGCTTATTTCTTCCAAATGTCTCGGAACAAAAAATGATGAAAACAAACCCATAAAGGCCCACATGGGAGTGTTTTCATCTTTCTAAAAGTTGCTAGTTATTTCTACAAACCAGATAATGTCTTTTTATAAAGAAATTCTTTTGGGAGCACCACCAAGGACCTTACAAAAAAAAAAAAAAGAAAAAAGATCAGACCACACTCAGGGAGTGAAACACCAGGTGATGATAACCAGTGTGAAATTTTCAGCCAGTTAGTAGTCACTTTCTGGGACACAAATAATGAGTCACTTTAACGATGATAAAGCAACTACAGCCATGATTCTGAAACCATAATAATCTTCAAAGTTCCCCTTCAAGTCTAAAGTGTATTTCAGTGAAACTGTAACTGTTTGGATTAGGAATGTTATATACTGTATGTCATTATATCACACGTGTGCAAAGAGTGATTATTAATGCTGGACGAAGCAAAATGCGGCCCATTTGGGGCTCCATGAGGACCGGGTTTGAGAAACACTACTTTATTAAAGATAAGACACAATCGCAAAGAGAGATCAGCTTATGCATACATTAGAGGTGTGATGCAATTATCTGTATCTTCAGTGCTCAAAATATTTGTATCTGTTCTTATTTTAAACTGGAAGTGAGCATGGTCTAAACAGGGCTGCTGGACAAGAACTCATTTTTCATTCACAAATTATATAAATTTAATTTAATTGAATTGATTTTTATTGTATAACTTTATTCAACTCCTAAACCATTCACCTTTTAATCTTCTGGTTAATGTAACTGAGTTAGAAAGATAACTGATTCATAACAACAACGTCTTTCCCAAATCAAAAACCTGTTATTTACAGTTAAACAACAGCCATCTAATAATATTTTATCAGACTTACTTCTATTTTTAGGTTTATTACATTCCAGAAGGATCAGAAAAACTTGCTTTACACACTATCAGAATCAGCTATAAAGCTGGGGCGCACTCAGTGTAAAAATGAGGCCCTTTAAGCAGGATTTCTTTATAATGCCTGTATGATTTTACATGATGATACACAAACACCTAACATACACTAACTTTCACACAGGCTGCACTGTTCACCGGAAACAATTTGAGTTAATGAACTAATAGCACAGGGAGATATTTAATTATTCGATTCACTAAACTATTGAATTCCACCAAGATTTTACGAATAATAAAGACACTTTGTTAAACATTTCATTGCCACATTTTAAATTTGAAGGGAATCCGGGCTCCCGGTGTAGTCTTAAAGCAATGACCCTAACTGACTTAAAACAGGAAATGTTAGGTGACATGAAATGTTTGGAGTTGTGCAAAACTGAATTTGAATGTCTTTAGCCAAGGTATCTGTAAATTTTTGGCCTCAACTCTTAACAATAGGAAGCTAGTAATTCCAACAGTTCAATTTCTCCATACAAAGTATGATGATTTCATAATTCTAAATCCTGTATGTTGTGTGAATACTATAATACAATATATTATTGCTAGGGGTCAAACATCTTTTCTAATGATTTGTCAGATATGAACCAGTGAAAAACGAGTACATTCCTCTGTTGTTTCCAAGATAAGAGACTCAATGAGTCACCGTTTCTATTGTATGGACTGTACCTGGGAGTTATTTAATAACAGGAGATGACTGGAGGATTGAAGGAGGGGAATTACAGGCATGCTTGCTGGGCTCTTGTGCTTCCTTCCCTGCAGCCCTGAGGGCATTGTCCCCTCAAGTGTATTTCTCTTGAGTAATGAAATGGTAACTGGGAGGATAACATGAACTACACTGGTGGAACAGGAGGATCAGCTATATGTGAAAATTTCAAGTGTGGCTCAACGCCAGCCTGCTTGCATCAGCTGGCCCCTCTGTGCCCTCTCATTACGGTTCACATACCACTAAAACATTTCCAGTCTAGAGCATTGGCCAAGAGTGTGAGAACCAGATGGAATGGGCATACTGGCAGCTGAGGGAACATAACATCACAGCTTTTCTGCAACAGGAAAGCCATAGTCGGGCCAAGCAACCTTTGATATCAGAGTGCTCTGGCGATTGAGGCTGGCACAAAGATATATAATTATTAGTTTACCAATCACCCTGAAATTAGGCAAAAAAATACTGGACTAGAGTTAAAGGAACCATTTAAGTTGTGATTAGATTTTTTTTTTTAAAGATGTGATTAGATGTTGGCATTTGCATGCAATTCCAGTGTAATTCCACCTATTTTTCTTCCCACAAAGGGGTTTATTTTCACAGTGTCAGAAAAGGGCTGGAAGTTAAACAGATGAAGAGGAAGTGAGGGTGATAGTGGACTTTAAGGAGACTGGCCACATCAATTTTGCTCACCGTTCTTCCGCTCCTGGATGGAAGGAAGACTATAGCTGGGCTGCAGTGATATTGCCTCCATGTCATGGGTCACAGCTTCACTCCTTGGACTCGAAACCAGAATATCGCAATCCCTTTCCATTCCCAGACACCTCTGGGGCTCCATGTCACCTGAAGGGAAGGTGGAATATGTCTCCCTGAAAACAAGTGTGGGGGTGAATCCAGTAGTTGATGGAAACCTTGGAGAGTATTCTGAAAAACAGAACCATTACAGAATTAACAAACTGAGGAGTAGTCTTGGTCAAGGTTAGACAATTTTAATTGTTAACTGCACTTCTAAAGTGAATGCTAGACTGAAATCACGTTTTCTTTTACACTCAGCAGAAATGTACCAATCATACCAAATTCTTCTTCTCTGTTAAATGAATTAAAGTAAAAAATAAATAAATAAATAAATAAAGGACAGGATCTCAGCTTTGGATAGCTGGCTTTGACCCATTAACTCCACCATTATCACCTCTTTATAAGTGTACTTTTTTACCTAATATAAATCTAATTATTTATTTCATTTAACCTTATAGGTGTATATATAGGTGACAAATTATTCATAGCAACAGATGGGCTACAGTCAATAATTATATACCTACTAGGTCTACCTGATAACAGCTCCCAAGTCACACAGCAGAAAAGGGTTTACTCTATCATCGGTAGATCGCAAATTTGAATATTTGAATCCCTGATGATGCCACAGCCATCCGTAGCCAGGAGCCATGGGAAAAAAAATCAGGCATACTCTCTCTCCCCATCAACCACAGTGACACTAGGCAGTAGTCTGTGTCTGTAAGGTCATGCATGCAAAAGAGGGCAGATAGCACCTTTGAGTGTGTTACACCGCTTTGTGACGCAGCATGAGCAGCATTTCAAAAAGATGAATGGCTTGATGTGTCTTGGAGAAAGCATGTGTTAGCCCTCACCCTCCCTGGTTGATGGCTTTTGTACAATAGGGGAGTTGGCTGGTGGGTGTGAATTCTGAAGAAAATGGGGGGAAGGGGGGGTGTAGTGTAGGTATGTATACCAATAAAGTGAAAATTGAGTGTATATTACTTTAACCTTTACCTGTCACAAGATGATGTTGTTCATCCCACGCACACCATGCACTCTTGCAGTAATTTTGGAGTCTAAGGATACAGATTGTACCCTACTCTGTTAATTTTATACCTTGTTAGATTTGTACATGTTGGGTTAAACAACTCTGGCTACACTGGCGATAAAGTAAAGTAATTCATTCATTCATCTTCATTAACCACTTTATCCTAGTTAGAGTCACTACCATCAGCCATATACTACATAGCATAAACTATTGTACTTTCTCTTATTTGCTGGAGGTAACATTTACAGAACTATTCCATTAAATTAACCTGATTATTTCAAATGTGGCATGATAGCGCTGTGGGTAATGTTGCTGCTTCAGTGCCAGAGTCCTGTGTTCAATACTAAGCTCAGGTGAGTGTGCAGAGTTTCATTGTACTTCAGGACTTTGAATTTACATGGCTGAATGAAAACAAACTGTGTTAATGCAAAGCAATTCACTGAACCGATGCACACATTTGAATTAAGTCAATTCAATTAACTTTTTTTTCAGTAGAGGTTGAGTGGCCTGCCCATCTCTCGGCCAAGATGATCATGCCCACCACTTACTGGGCCACCCTTTTCTTAGACTAGGGAGACAGACCAATCTCTCTTTCCTTCACAGGAGATGAACAGCTGGACTGAAGATCAGATGGCTGTCGTGCAGTCTAATGGACATTGTAGAAATCATGAATTCAACCACAAAGTCACCCCACAGTCTCCTGGTGAAAAACTAATGCAAGGCCAGCTTATCTTCAGCTGAAGGGATCGCTAACAAAAAGGCAGTTTTCTGAGACACACATTTCAAGTAGGAATTCTTCTACATTGGCTCATAAGAAGTGTACCTTAAGGGACTCCAGCAGAAGGGGGAGGAAGTGACATTTTGACCTGGTTGAGGGTGTCAAATTTTGCCATTAATTTGATACTGTAGCTCTGCATGGGGAGGAACCTGCCAGAGTGTTCAACAACTAATGAAAGCAGCAGTGGGAACAAAGGTCTTGCTGGCTCACATGTAGGACTCAGAGGCCAAGTTGTTGAATTCTGTACAGTGTGGGAAGAATCACTGGTAGAGGAGGAAAGGAATAACGAATAGTATAACAAAGATATAACAAGTTGTGCGACCAGTTGGGCATTCTGACTCAGCAGGCTGTCAAGCTCTGCCAGGGAGAACCACAAGTAGCAGTGTGCTGACATGGCTCTGGTAAAGACGTCCACCTGCACCTCACCAAACCTTTAACAGATTTGGGCTATCACCTCTGGTTGTAGACACCACTCTCCTGGATATAGATGCTGACTTGATAATGCATTCACCACACCATTGTACAGCCCCAGAAAGAACTGCTCTCAGTAGAGCCAGTTTCACCTGCAGAGAGTCTGACAGGCAAGGAGAAGAGAGCTGTTTGACCTTGAGCCATCCTGATACCACACACAAAGGCCTGGCTGAATCTGCCACACATTGGGGTGATGGAGTTCCTTCCATTCTCATTATTCTAGCCTCATGGAGATGAACTGTGAGGCCTGCCTGGGTGTTAGGGAGCTTTTCTGAGCTTGCCTTGAGACCAAGTGTGTTAACATTGGTGAGGAGATTGGATGTGTTCTGGATAGCCTGCTCCTTGGTAGGGGCAGAAAGAAGCAAGTTGTACAAATTTAGCAATATCCTGATGATAATTGTGATATGGAGAGATGAAGCTTCCTGCATGAATGTTGAAAACACCTGTGGTACTAGGGAAAGGCCAAAGGACTTGGAATTGGACTGCCTCTCTTGGATGGCAAACCTTAGAAATGCATCTGTGTTGCAGGTCCACTGACATGAACCATTCCTAGCTTGAACTATGCAATATTTAAACTTTTTAACTATTTTAACAATTTAACTTAATTGCCATTTGCACTACTGGTATGCATCGTACTGTTTACCACTGTACACTGTTAACTTATTGCACCATAACCTTGTTATCTCATTTTTTAATTTATTTGCTATTTACACTACTAGCGGGATGGTAACTGCATTTCGTTGTCTCTGTACTCATACTCTGATAATGACAATAAAGTTGAACCTAACCTAATATGCCCGAAAGTATGTGGACACCTGACCATCACACCCATATATGGGCCTTTCCCAAACCTTTGCCACAAAGTTGGAAGCACACAGCTGTCTAGAATGTCTTTCAATGAGTTTCATTCACTGGAACTATGGGCCCAAACCTGTTCCAGCATGACAATGCTCCTGTGCACAAAGTGAGCTCCATGAAGACATGGTGTGTGAAGGTTGGAGTGGAAGAACTCGAGTGTCCTGCACAGAGCCCTGACCTCAACCCCACTGAACACCTTTGGGATGAACTGGAACACCGACTGCACCCCAGACCTCCTCACCACCTGATCTCACTAATGCTCTTGTAGCTGAATGAACACAAATCCCCACAGCCACGCTCCAAAATCTAGTGAAAAGCCTTCCCAGGAGAGTGGAGGTTATAATTACAGCAAAGGGGGGCTAAATCTGGGAGGGGATGTCCAACAAGCATGTATGGGATCCAATAAGGTAGAGTTTTTATAAACCGGTCTTAGAAGCCATCTCAGATCTAGAATTTGGTAAAAAAAAAAATGCCATCCTTTCTGAACAAGAGAATATACTGAATAGAACCCCTTGTTTTCAACTACTGGTTCTACCTTTCTTATTGCACCTCTGTTGAGGAAGGAACAAACAAACAAACAAACGTCCTGGGACAGATTGACAACATTGCTGGGGTCTGATATCAATGAGGTCTTGAGCCATCATGAGGCTGAGCCAGTGGCGGAACTGTAGTTTATATTCCTGCAATACTGCCACCGGAACCCAATGATCTGATGTAGTTGCCGTCCAATGACTAATGTGTTTGGCTGTTAAACACCCGTCTCCAGCCCTTGCTCTTCAGGGGTGTGTTCTTTAAGATTCTTTATTGGTGGGGCCACTGCTTAGGGCCCACACCTAAAATTAGTGCAGGTGCAGACAGGCCCCTTCTAGGCACTGGGTTGTGGTGTCCTAAAGGCTCCACATTAATTGTCTGTTTGGTGTGCTGACTTTGGGATTCCAAAACCTGCACCCTCCTATCCGCTCACAGCAGCAGGTGTGATGTGTGCAAACTGACACAAGGCAGGGGTCAATTTGCACAAATCAGGCAAAATGAAAGGTGCCAACCACACTTGGTGACACATAAAAACCAAGTTAACAGAGAGTTCCCCCTTATCCTAGCCCAGGTGTCCCACCCCCCAAGAGTGAGGTGTCAGTCAGTCCTTTAAAACATGAGTACCGTCTTCAGATTGGAGTTACTGTTCCGACGGTAGCAGGAAAATAGCTAATGTATTGCCAGTGCATGCCACAAACTATGCAATATGAAAAGTGACCAGGGAGTCACAATATGATATGTGAAGGGAAAACCAACACCAGGACAAGCCTACTAGCTGTAAAATATTAAAAGGGGGGAACTGACTTGGCAGGGAAGAGAGGAGATGCTATACAGCGCAAGCAAAGACTGTAGAGATGAAAGTAGCAGAGAGTGGTGAGTGACAAAGCAACATGGCTTTCTAATAAAAAATACTCGCAATATACAAGAAAGCATAATCACCCAGGTAGAAGGAAAATAAGAGGAGGCTATTCCCAGCTTTGAAGGTTACCTTTAGTTCTCAATGTGGTCATTAAGCAGATAGGTCCATATTATTTACATGTAGTCTGACAGGCAAGACGAAGAAAGGAAAGATGGCTGTATGACAGTGGAATTTATTGCAAATACTACATCATCAATACTTGGTATGCATTTGCACACACACAAGTAGGAGACAGTTTACATACAGGTGTTTCACACCGCCCCGGCAGGTAGCTTAACATTAAACATACAGTATATCACATATTTATCACATGACCAGGCCTAAATAGAAGGTTACCTAAAAATAAATTCTGGGCAAAAGGTTTGAATTCACAGTTGGTAATTAAAAGTTTAACATTAGTTTCTACATTTGGAAAGAAAAAAAGCTAAATAATTTAGTGCAACACGTATCTGGATCTTTTTCAGAAATGTTATAATTTTATGAACATTAAGCTCTTGAAGAAATGTGGCACAGTTTGTCATGCCAATTTGAAGTCAGAATGATTAGTCATTGACATAACCACATCAGTTACTTCAAAATCCCACCAAGATATCTATATGTACAGGCAGCACACTGAGTAACTATAAATTATCATTACATTTATTACATAAAACAGCAAGATAGGGTTTGAATGATTTATGTAAAAGAGTAAAATGCTACTAGTTAAGTATTAAACTACTAATTAAGCATTGCATATAATGTTTTTTTTTTTTTTTAACTCAGGACATATTGCAGATTAGTTACTTAGGTGGATTAAGTGGGTTCAGCATTTGAATGATTCCTGCCTATGTTCATGAAGCTCCGCTCACAGGATCTACGATGGCCCGTAGAGAAGTGTGTCTATAAAATGACTGACAGGAGGCACATCCAAACACAAACAAGTCTTCCAGACCAGAAGTCAGTTTTCCAAACAGGTTTTCTCAGCGACTTAATACGCTTTCATAAGGCAACCGTCTCCATATCTTCCAGGTTATTTGTGCAAGTCAGGAATAAAAAAAAAAAAATCAACTATTTCACCTTTAAGTACTTAATCATCAGTAATGAACTGCAAAACTAAAAACAGTGAGAGGAAATAAATGACAAAAACAAACTTGTCAGAATATTTAATATACGTCCAGTGCATATATCCACTTCAAGTTTACACACATGATGTCTTTTGACTTTGTACTTATACATATGAACAAAAAGTATGTATTCATAAGTATAGAACAAAACAAAAAAAAGTTTAAGAAACAAAATTGATAGGGAAAAAAGTATTCAGACACAACAAATTACCAACATTAGTACATTAGTAGTACATTAGTATTTGGCAATTACAGCTTCGAGAAGTAATTCACTTTTTGCAGCATAGTGGTTTTGGCTCATTCTTCTTGGCAAATCGTCTTCAATTCCTCAAGGTTATGAAGGTCCTTCTGATGGACTCTCAATTTCAAAATCCTACATACATTTTCATTTTCAAGTCAGGAGATTGGCCAGGCCATGCAAGGCCTTCTTGAGTTATTGTGGCTGTATGTTTGGGGTCGTTGCGTTATTGAAACATCCAACTTCTTCCTAGATTCAGTTTCTTGAGATTAATGAGATTAAATTCTCCTCTAATGTATCCCAGTACATCGCTCCATTCATGTTTCCTTCAATGACGTGTAATATCCTTCGTAATTCACTGTGGGTGTGATCCAGGGATGATTAGTTGTGGTTCCATGAACTTTCCACCTACATATTATTGAACCAGTTGTACTGACAGGGATGGTTAAGGTCTTTGCTACGGCTCTGTAGCTTTTTCCATTCGAGTGTTGTTTAATGAATTGTGCCTGAGAACTTTAGGAAGCTCCTTCATCTTCACAATTGTGTTGTGTGAAATCTTCCTAACTAGTGACATCATCTTTTATAATGACACCAGTTGCAATTTGCATAAGAACATTATTTTCAGCATTTATGCCTAGAAATATGTAAACTTTACATATATTTTTAATATAGCTTCTGAATACTTTTTCCCTTTCAATTTTGTTTTTAAATCTATCATTTTTCTAAGCTTATAAATACATATTATTTTGTTCATATCTATAACTATAAAGTTGAAAGACATTATGTGTGCAAATTTGAAGTGGATATATATTAAATAATAAAAACACAAGTGTCCAAAGTCTTACACACTCTTCTGTCTCATCATTAAGCCATCTCTGGGTTGTAGTGCTGATTACTGGAATAGCCAGATCTCTGTGAAGCTTATCCCTACATTTGCTTCATTAGAATAAATAGACAATGGATTGTTGAGGAGCAGAATAAGGAGTGCAATCTGTGCATTAAAGCATTTAGTCAACTGTTTAAAAGCACCTCCAAACCTTCACAATCTAACACCAAGTCTTACTGACTATGAAGAACGTGCACGATGAAGATCAGTAGATGGCAGTGCAGTTCTGATCTAACGCTACATCAGATTCAGAACATCACATACAGCACATCAGGTTCAGAAATATACATCATATTCAAAATATTATATTCAGAACTATACAACATGTGCAGAACATCATATTCAGAAATATACATTATAACCAGGACTCTACATGATAAATGATAAATCTAGATTATATATCATTATAACATTGCATTTTACAGAAATCTAGGTTATTTTTCGTTCGCATTACAAAAACAGAACCCCTTGTTTAGGAAGAATTTAGAACAGCTGATTACATGTGCAAAGTAATACATGTTAAATGACTATAATTTATCTTTTGTCCATAGGGACTGAATGGAAAAAGTTACCTCATGGAAGAAAGAGAAGAGAAGGACGAACAGTCTGTTAAAGCACACTAGGTCATGGTGACTCTGAAACAGATAAAAATAAGATTTCATAAAAAAAAAAAAGATTAAACCATTTTTAATATGGCTGCAACAACTAATCTGCAACACCAAAATTAGTAATAAACAAAATTAATAATAAAATTAGTTGTCAATGAATTTCATTATCTGTTAGTTGTACTGTGCTACGACGCACTATTTCACTTCATTTTGTCTAAAAACATGTGGCGCCATTTAATGGAAAATTAAGTATAAGAATGTAGTACATTACACAGTGTAAAAATGCATTTTTATAAGAGTTAAGTTAAATAGGAGATAAATAAAAGGGTGTGGTTGATGAGGTGATTGACAGTTTTGGACATGGCAGTCGAGCCTCTTGTCTTGCTCTGCAGTAAACTGTTCTAACAGACCCTCAGCCGGGAGTTCTTTGCAGTTTTTCTGGTATGATGCTCATTTTGATGTCTAAGCTAACTTGCTGAACTGATATAATAACTAGCACACTGGTGAGTGACTGAAGTGATGGCACCAACCAGGGCAGCTAAAACACTAGCTAAATCTCCATAGAAAATTATTGACTGTATGACCTTAGTTAAAACATGCACTGCAGGTATTGCATGGTAAGGTTAGCCAGTCACTTTTTTTTTTTTTTTTTTAACAAATTCCACCAGCAGAATGAGTGACACATAAAAGAGCACTTCTCCATTCAGATGTGTAACTTACTGCAGGTGTCAGATGAAAATCATGGAGAGCAGCAATATTTTCTTCAAAAAAATATGAGTATAGTGAATATGAATATGTTAAGTGTAAATGTTGACTTAGTACATTACATTAGCTACTTATACTTACATTACATTGATTAAAATGATGGATAATATCACCTACCTAGCAAATGTCAGCTCAGTCAGTCATGATTCAAAGCTCTAAAATCTTTTCCTGACTTTGGAAGTGAAGTCAATATTCTTGCAAAAATTATATGACTACAATTTATCATTTTACAAATTAATTAATAATGCTGTTCTTGCCACTTTAAGTTGGCCTCTGCACCATCTTTTGTTGCACTTCAGGTGCACTATATGGCCAATAGTTTTTGGACACATGACCATCAAACCAATATGTGGTTCTTCCCAAACTGCTTCCTCAAAGTGGAAGCACACAATTGTATAGAACGTTTTTGTGTGCTGTAACATTACAGTTTCCCTTCACTGGAACTCGAACCTGTTCCAGCATGACGATGCCCCTGTGCACAAAGCGAGCTCCATGAAGACATGGTGTGTGAAGGTTGGAGTG
>CM075025.1:17054167-17076867 GCA_037576675.1 Pangasius sanitwongsei | reverse complement strand
GGAAAGCTTCCCAGAAGAGTGGAGCTTATTATAACAGCAAACACAGGGGGAATAAATCTGGAATGAGATGTTCAACAAGCTCATATGGATGCGATGGTCAGGTGTCCACATACTTTTGGCCATGTATCGTAACTCACAGTGTGCATGCTCTTGACATGAACAGTAGACTGTCCATCACCAACATGGGCAGGCGAGACACGGATCCAGTGGCCGGCCGTGTCTACTGCACATGCTCTAGCTCTGATTTTTCACAAGATGGTGACTCCCATTGTGATTAATTGAAAAAAAAATAGATTAATCAGTTACCAAAATAATCATTAGCTGCAGCTCTAATGCTTAGTATACATTCATAATGGAAATGTCCAGTCTAAATTCTGCATCATTTACTATCATGAAGGTAGTAGTGGTCACACATCGATTCGCAGAAGGGAATAAAAGCATATTTGGTGGTGCTAATACCTTGAAAGGTGACACGACAATTTAATGACCAGAGATGCCTGGGATTGAAAACATAAATGCTGAGAAACTTGGAGAACAAGACAGTCTGCTTGCTATTTAAAAAGAATTAGCAGGTATGGGCACCTTTAATCACATTTAAATGTTATATGTTGACATATAAGAACAAAAGAAATGGATTACCACATTTACAAGACTGCCCCATTCACAGTAACTGGCACAGTTAGTTTTTATTCAAATCTGATCACCAATTTGTCTCTTAATACTAAGCAGATTTTCAAAACTATTCCGAATTTAAAAAAAAAATTCTGCTTGTTTTATTAGTGAAAGATTAAATGAAAGATTAATGTAGCACTGAATATTACATACAACTATAAATAACATGTAGAGCACGCTATATTTTTTATTAACCATGAAGAGAAAATTAGCATCTAAACAGGGCCACAAAAACACAACATTTGTTTACTTCTAATAAAAAGCAGTTGCTATGGGAACAGTAATCTGGCCATGTGTTGATAAATCACACTAAACAATGGGAGGACAGATATTTATGGGTGAGGGCCTCTCTACTCAAGAGCCCTTTAAGAGATATGGAAAGCAAGTCCATGAAAGCCTGATGCAGTATCAGAGATTATTGTCCATTGTGCACTTCCTGCTTAAAACACAACCTCCCCACAAAGGAGGGCTTAAATTTTCACTAAAGTTTCATTAAAGCAACCTTGCACTGACACAACTGACACAAAGTGGAACAGTCCAATTTAATATATATGGACACAGTTTTGCACTGCTTCCAACACATAGTATATTTGATTTCTTTGATGAATGGATGAAACACTTTTTCATTTCCAAGCCATTTAGCACACACTTAACGGAGTTAAACAAATTCGAGAGTTCTGATCCTGTTATTTCCTGTAAAATTAAAACCAGCAGGCTGTCTAGCTCATCCAGAAATATCCGTGCCTCTGCACGACACAATGCTTGCCCTTCATCACCCCGAAGAGCATCTTCTAAACCTTAAACTGTAATGAGTTGTGGTATGGAAAACGGTCTGAATTCAAGTTTGGTAGAGAGATCACAATCTGCCATTGTTGTGTGCGTCCCAGTTCCACATACAATAGGAAATGAAGGCAGGCATGACCGAATACTCAGTATAAACAGTTCCAGTGCCCCTGACAAACCCCAAGAAATAGAATGAAGGTGATAATGGCCATATCAAGCCATTATTCATACACCAAGCGTCATTATAACCAAAATAATTCCTAGAGATCCTTACATTTACATATACGCTTACAAGTCAACTGCTAAACAAACAGGTCTAATTTTTCTTATGGAATACTGGTAACTTTTAAAAATTACTGAAAAGCAAAGTAGATGAAATTACTTAAAAGTTATAGACCACAAAATTAGTCCTTGGCATCATCTTACACAGAAACCTTACAGGACGCATGTTTGGTTGTCTAAACAAACTCATGTGCATTAAACTCATATTACCAGCTATGAAATTCTACCCACAACAAACATTGGCTAACTCACTCGCAGTAAAGCTGCAGAGGGTCAGACGGGTGGCTAAATATATCTCAGAGACAGGGTAGAATAAGCAGCTGGAAAATACAAAAAAGTTCCATATGTTTGTGTATGCGTGTATTGGGAACTCAGACCAGGAGTCATCACAAAACCAACAGTGTGAGACTCGCCTGAGTGAGAGAAAGCAAGGGGAGGGGGAATTCCATAACCATTACCAAAATAAATCCCACATTCGAAACAACTTTCCCAGAAAGTCAGTTAACTCCCCAGGGCTTGTTCCAGAGTCTGGCGCACATGACCTTTACTCCACCAACATGTTCTTTGCCCTCTGACTTCCCTCTGGTGGGGGGTTTGCAAGAGAAGGGGGCGACTCGGCCTCAGCCTTAAAATAGCCTCTGGCACTCCAGGTGAGTGGATGTAATACTTTGTTTTTTTTTTTTTTAAAATTGCACTACAAAGCATGATTCCTTGTGCTTTAGTCCCACAGAAGTGCAAGATTACTTATTGCTATTATATAGCATGTCATAATGACATAAGTTCCCCTAAAATCAGACACATACCATCTGGCGATGAATGAGTTAACCCTGTTTAAATAACACACTTATACACACAAACACGCAAGAGGAACAACAATTGCAATGAAGAGGCATTTTTAAGTAGCTAGCTTTTCCCATTTATAATAAATAATTAATAATAACAATTACTGAACAGGACAACCAATGGGATATCCTGTCTTCTACAGAACCAGCAGTCTTCCTGTCACACAGAAGGTACTTGTTTTGCAATTTTTTAAACGTAATCCCAAGGCACCACTTCACATTAGAAATGATCCCACTGATTTCTGACAGTCCAGGACAATTCAGGTGTGAGGTTCGTACAGAACATACTAGATTATTAAGATAAGATAAGAGATGTGAAGAATGAGGAAAGGTTGATCGCCAGACATCCAAAGCAAACACTGAACTAGAAGCACTATGTATAAAAGTGGGGAGGAGGTTTATATGGTGACATCACGGCAATAATTCACTTCATACGTTCACTTCATTCACTTTATATCTAGCTTGTTTGTTTTTTTTTTCACTTTTGAGACATGCACTTTTCACGCACTGCAAAAAAAGTCGCAACAATTCATATTAATCTGCATACAAGTGACAGGGTGACAATAATAGCACCTAAGCCTTCAGCGTTAAGCCAAACAGATGAAGCATGGGCTGAGAAAACAAAGTCCAGACCACCAGGGACTAAATTATAAATACAGAGACCTCTGGACCAGCGCTGTGAGACTGCAGCTGAAGCCTGCGTCCCCTCGCTCCCACCCCTGACTGTGTAAACCAGTGGACAAAATAAAAACAAAATCTTTTCACATCCAAATTCTCAGGAATATCATTCAGTGTGGTTTGTGATTTCTGAAGTACTGAATGTGTACCTTGTCTGAGGCAAGGTCATGGACACTGACATTTATTAACGTGTGGCTGTAAACATTCCGGGTGAGTCATCATACTTCCAGGGTATATGCAGCTTATTTCCTCATACAAATTAAACAATCACAGAGTACATCTGGCAAGAGTAATTCGAGATGACTGGACGTGTTATAATCAAGTGAATGACAAAAATTCCTTCCTGATTATTATCCAAATCTGGTTCGTGCGACTAGACATTAAAAGTGACCTAAATGTAAACCTTTATAGGCAAGTGACTGAGATTTTAACACAAAAACGAGAGATATTAAGGACGGAATGGTGGACGTTTGCATATTCCTTCAGAGTACTGAGATGTGTTTGTTAAAATTATACTGACAACTGATACTGTCCAGACAAACGGAGAGTACTTCACTTCAAATAAACAGAAACAAGACATGAAGTGCAACCATTTAAAGCTCCCCTAAACATAATTCGTAACTCTCGTACTGGAGAATACAGCACAGAAAAGCAGTTCATGTATTTCCAAACGCAAATTTGTGACCTGAACTAGATAATGGACAGGAAAACAAAACAATACACACTATCATGTATCACAACATTCAATTCAATTGTTTTTGGACAGCACATTTAACAACATGTATGTCACACATCAGCTTTACAGAAGTCTGGATATAGATTTGGATTTACGTCCCTACTGATCAAGCCAGAGGTGACAGTGGTGAGAAAAACTCCCTGAAACGACATGAGGACGAAAGGAAACCCATCCTCTTCTGGGTGACGCCACATAGTGAGATTCTAGGTGCCGGATATGTGATATACCGCACTGTGATATGGGGTGTATATGTTTCAAAAAATTGTAGAGACACGTGTGTTTTGTGGGTGTCTTGTGTTTATTGTGTATTGCTGTTTTATCTTCTATTAGAGATTTGCATTGGTTCTTTAAAGTGCTTCATAAACCCTTTCTTGACTTTCCAATATTTTGTAGCCTACATAAAGCACTTTTAAGAACTATAAAGACTTTAAGAACTCAAAATTACTATATAAACAGATTAATAATAATAACAATAATAATAAAGAATACAATGCAGCTCAGTGAAAAGTTCTGTATATGGTGGTATTCCACAGGATGAAACCTGTATGATCTTCACATGCCCATCGCGTTGATGGTTATCAGTGCTCATGAGAGTGCAGGATGAAATGATAGCTAAATAAACCTGACTATAAGTCCCTGGGCTTTCCTGTGCAGCCTATCACAGACATAAAGAACATTAACAGCTGCAAAAGACGAGGAAAACGAGCCGCTCCGCTGAGTTTCCAGACAAAAACGCTTCAGACGAACGGAATGCTATAAGATGAAAACCTTACCTGCGTGTTTGTTGTGTTTATTTCCGCAGCTGCATGTGCAGATGTTAGGCTCCGTCCCTAACCGCATACTGCATCTGCATACTATTTAGCACAGAAGTGTGCAGCGCTGGCTGGCGTAGGGAGCAAAAAAAAAAAACAACAAAAAATAAAAAACAAAAGAAGAAGAAGAAGATGGCCGCCCACCAGCTCTGATGTAATGATGAGAGTAACCCCTGTGTCCCAAACACATGAGAAACTCTTCACACCTTGCCTGGCCCAAATCAGTGTTTAATAAGAGCTGATCTCAGGTCAGTTTGCTCAGCTGTTCAGCTGTATGAACACATGAACACAGGAAACTTAAACAACCTGCACATGTACAGGGGTCCAACAGGCTACACCACACTGAAAATCTGGGTTTTTAAAAAAAAAAAAAATTTCATTTAATTTTCATTTAAAACAGGAAATAAACAGTTTGAGAATTTAAAAGATTTTTAACCAAAGAAAGGAAACTGTTCAGTATCTAGGATATTCAAGATTTCAGATTCTGCACTATTTCTAGGTCACTATTTAAACAAATCTGTCATATTGACCATGCTAACTGCTTTATACAAAAGGTCAGACTTTCCCTGAGTCTTGTCCCTTCCACTGAAGCATGTGTTCAGACGACACGGCGATGGATTAGATCTGACATGGATCATCAGGTTTTACACACATTTGTCAAGTCCATGCCAGCTTGAGTGAATGCTGTCATTAAAGGGGGACATACCAATTCTGAAATCCATGAAAATATTTCTAAGATTGTACTTTTCACTCAAGTTATTGCAGACAATATCATTTGTAATGAAAATATTTGTATTAAATTAGAAAAAAAAAATGCAAAATAGAAGCATTTTCACTAGTAGTCCCAGACATTTGGACCCCACTGTACATTACAAATAAACATTAATTTAATAAAATCACCTTTTACAAGGATAGCTGATTTAAATCACATTGTCTAACACTGCCATCTGGTGTGTCACATTTGCCTTGACATGTGGTAACAAAGACAAAGTTCCAAATAAATCCTAGAAAATAAATAAATGTATTGAGAAATGTATATGATGGATGGAGAGACCAAAGCTAAGTTAAGGTCACTATATTTGGACAACACAGTTAATAAAGAAAGAAAATCCTGTATGGAAGTGTTTCATTATTACTTGTGGATATTAACAAAAGAGAAGCATACTGGTATGTAAGAAACAATTCAGTTCAAGCACATCACAGAGCAGTTTTAAGATTAAGCTGTCAGTTCAGATCCTGAGACTGGGTTACTGTCAGGTTAATGCTGCTAGGTGGACTGGCTGCTGCAGGTGCCAGGTGAATGAAAGCACCGGAAACTGGAAACTATGTCTATGGACACGACTAAAAGTTATGCAGACTAGACTGCTGTTGGGCAAATGAGACTGCAGTCCTGCAGGCCAAGCCCACTTCTGGAAAAAGGTGAGAAAGAAATCTCAGATTGGGGAGAAGTGTGTGTTTCTATTAATGTTACCTTTTGTAAGTTGTCAATTCAATTCAATTCAATTTTATTTGTATAGCGCTTTTAACAGTGAACATTGTCTCAAAGCAGCTTTACAGAACATAAGAAACAGAAAAACATGCAAACAGTCCTAGATGTTAGACAAAATTATCCCTAGTGAGCAAGCCTGAGGCGACTGAAGCGAGTGTGGCAAGGAAAAATTTAGGGGTGCATTTAGCTCAGTGGTTAAGATGTTGGACTTCTGATTGGAAGGTTGAGAGTTCAAATCCTAGTACCACCAAGCTGCCACTGCTGGGCCCCTGAGCAACAACCTCCAATTTGGAGGTTGTTGTCTTCCTCAAAGTCCACACAGGGTTGGCAGTGTTGCTTTGAAAAGTTGTGAGACATTTCATTGAAGGCATGTGTCATGCTGTTGTTGTTAAATAAAGGTGAGTTGGTGTAAATGCCAATCATAGAGGCATTACATTTATTCATTTAGCAGATATTTACACATGAATCTAACTGAGTTAACATTAGCACCCACAGAAACCAGTACGAATTCATTTATGTATGTAAAACCAAATTCTAAATGAATTAGTACTGGTTTCTATGGGTGCTAATTTTAACTCAGTTAGATTCATGTGTAAATATCTGCTAAATGAATAAATGTAATGCCTCTATGATTGGCATTTACACCAACTCACCTTACATTTTAATGCTGCTGCTGCTCCAAAGGGGGTAAATGGAAGCATAGTAATCTATTCACAGGCCATAGTATGGAAAATAGACTCTGAAATTGCTCAAGGTATCAAGTTATGCAAGTTCTAGGAGTATGGTTCTGACCATTTTCACAAACAAAATAACAAAACAAAACAACCCCCCCCAATTAACCCCATGGCTTTGCTTAGCAATAGCCTGGAGTACTAATGGCCAGTGTAGGCACATCACACCTCCATGAAACAAGCGTTGGATAAAAAAAAAGCTAACAAAAGCTTGTATTTAATAAGAGAACTGCAAAGTGTGTGAGTCATTAATAGAGATGCTCATTTTTGCCCGTCTGTCTTTGTTTCTCTCTCCAATGCTTATGCTATGGCCATACCAACATGCAAATATCCTACAAAAGAAGCCACTGTTGCTGGTGGAGGTGCGAGTCCTAATCACAGCTCAGAACAATGTGTGATTTCTTATGGGAAGGGTGGACTGGAGGAGGCAGACTCAAGGCTGGTTGCCAGCTCTATCTCAGAAAGCAGTAATGTGTGAACTGAATCATCACAACACACATTTTCAGCAGTTTCTCATGTACAGATGGTGGGAGAGAGATAGGCAAGGACTTTGAGAAAGAGGCTTCAAAAGTCTATGCAGCCAAATGCTCATCTTAAAGAAAACTCCTCCTTGAAACACATGAAATATGTTTATATTGAAATATTTGTGATGCGCTGAGCAATTCTGGTGTTAATTTGTTGGATGGTGCTGCATGTTCATTATTCCCATGAGAAGTTATTGTTTTTTTGGCACTCTGCTGTCACAGGGGACATGGCTATTGTTGCAATTCATAGGAGAAAATTTGCAGCGATCTCAAACGTAAGTGGTAATGGCTGTAATGGTAATGAGTTCTGCTGTTAGCTCCTAAAAACAAAAAAGCTAGAGCTTCTTTTTTAACCCACCATTTTCCAGAGGTGTTTAATGTCATAGTCATGAGAAATCAAATGTTGAATTAGTGAATACAGCATGTTTCTTTGAAAAAAAAAAGAATCTATTATATGATTAATATTGATGAAGATGGGACAACTGCAACGCTGGACTCAGAGACATAGTGTAAGGATCCATGTGCAAGGTTTATTTGGACAAAACACAAAGTCAAAATAGGCAGGGTTGTAACCAGAGGAACCACCGACAACATGAACAAGTACAAAACACAGTCCAGAATTAGGGTCGATGTACCAGGCAGGGTCAAAATACCAAAATAGCAGAATCAGCATCAAAACAGAAGGGCAAGGCAAAAGGCAAAAACTAATCACGGCAAAGCAAGGCAAGGCAAGGCAAGGTCACACACAAAGAACCTATCCACAAAACCACAGCCCATAACTCACAAGATTAGCAGGAAAAGTGTAAAACTTCCCATGGAAGTTCAAGTTCATATACTTTATATAGCAGTTCAACAGGAATAGAAAGCACCATTGAAGAAGTGGGATTAATGTTCAGGGAGGGCATCCTCTGCTGGTCTGGAGTGGAAAGGTCCGAGCTAGATGTCACACAAAGAAAGACAAATGATTTTTTTGGCATGTTTATTCCATGTTAATAATCATACATTGATATATTGTACATTTGAAAAACCCTAAAAAGTAAAACTTTTGAAGTAATCAGTATGAGGTTAAACTGCTTCCATTCAAACCTCTTTGAAAGTCTGTGCTACATTTTGATAAGCATTTTTAACTGAATTCAGAGAGATAAAAATACGGCTGTATTAGTAATAATGGTAGAAATCATGTGGAGGAATACATTTCAACTTCAATATTCAATACTTCAATATTAATATGCAAAATTATAACACAGATTTAATCTGCAGTTCTGGAAAGACTTAAGACAAGGTTCCATATCTGTTGTCTTCACACTGTCTCTTTTATTCTGCACTAAATCAGCCTCTGTAATGAATATCACAACTCGTTTCCCCTTTAGATGATACAGATAATGACCTTAAATAAAAACAGCCAGTAACACACAGTGAACTGAACAGAGAAAATATGGAATGTAGATTAGATTTAATTTAAAATTTTGTTATTTTGTAAAAATATATAAAATGTGTTGAAGCCTTATTTTGATAAACAACTAGATGCATTTTGAGAAAAATACCAAAGGCCCTCACTAGATAACTCAGACATCAGCACCTAACAACCGGTAGTAGGAACTTTTCTCTCTCTTTTCTTTCTTTCTTTCTTTCTTTCTTTCTTTCTTTCTTTCTAAAAGCCTTGAATGTGCTGTATACAGTCAGTTGCCTCGCTTACTTACCTAAAACAACCTCATAGTTCATAATCAGTCTGGATTCAAAATAGCACACTCCACAGAAAATACCCTTGTGGCTGTTACTGAGAAGCTTCATGCCACTAGTTCATCCAAACTGTCATCTGTTCTTATCTCCATAACCTTTCAGCAGCCTTTGACACTGTCAAGACTCTTTTGTCCATCCTCATGAGTCTTGGAATTAGTGGCACAGCATGGCGGTAGTTTGCTTCTTACCTGGAGGGGCGGTCATATCAGGCAACATGGAGGGGATCCACATGGAGACTCTACATTGGTATCCCAAGAAGCTCAGTGCTTGGCTCTCTTCTTCTCCCTTTACATCAACCCTGTCAGTGAGGTCACATCTTCACATGGATTCTCATACCACTGATATACATCTTCTCCTTTTCTCCCTCAGACACTCATGTCTGCATGGATCTCTGCATGTCTAGCAGACATTTCATCATGGATGGCAGCTCATCCTCTGAAACTAAATCCCATCCCATCCCAACAAGACTGAGCTGCTGTATATCCATGGAGATGCATCCCCACATCAAGATATTGTAATCTAGCTGGACAGCTCTCAGATCACACCATGCAACTTTGGGATAGTCCTGAACAAACACCTATCTTTCTCTCTTCATATTTCTAACCTGACTCAGTCATGCAGCTTTATTATCCTTTACAACATCAGGAGGATTCAGCCTTTCCTCTCCACAGAGGACAATCAGGTACTTGTTCAGTCCCTTGTCATCTCAAGATTGGACTACTGAATCTCAGTCTTGGCAGGTCTTCCCCTTCGTGCAACCTGACCTCTGCAACTGATCAAGAATGCAGCTGTAATAGCAGTTTTCAACCTCCCCAAGTCCTCCCACATCACCTCATTGCTACGCTCCCTCCACTGGCTTACTGTAACTGCCTATATCAGATTCAAACGCTGATATTTGAATACAAAAATGGAACAAACCCCTACCTACCTGAACAAACTTATCACACACCCCGTTCTCTGCAACACATTCCCTTCAAGCCTCTAGCACGGCTCTACTTGACCCACCATCCCTCAAGATACAAGGAAGACATGCAGCAGGACTCTTCTCTGTAGTGGCACCCAGATGGTGGTGTCTTTCACTGGCTGTCTTCAAATGAAGACTGAAGACCTACTTCTTCACCAAGTACTTGACTTGTGTTTTCTTGCTGTACCAACTCTCTCTGACAAGGTTTAGTGTGATGGCATACTTAGACCCTAACCTCTTGAACTAACTTGTTTGAACTTTTTTTAATGGAGACTACAAAGATCTGCATAAAAGTGTTTGCTAAATACTGTAAATGTAACAGTAAACATAAGAGTAAAATTAAAGCTGTAAGATGTGTTGAATAATGTGGGTTGTGCTGAGTTGTTCTACTTCTATTTAGCGGCTGGGGTGGTGAATACTTCTTATGCAAGTGCAAATGCATGCCAAGACCATCCAAAGTGATGTATGATGTAATATGTGCAATAACCACCATTGTCATACAGCCAACTTTCTCTTTATTCTTCTTCTCTCATACATATGTAGGACCTCATATACACCTCATGGAATTATCTGTGTGACAGTTTGTGACAGTCATTGCTGTCTTCCAAAGCTGGCAATAGACTTCTATCATCTCCTATCTACTATTATCTCTTTGACCGCAGCCTTGTTATCTATAACTCACCATGCTGCTGTCTGCATGAGCTATAAGCTATGACTGTTCTTGTTGCTCAGTATGACACTCACTTCTCAGTCTGACCACCAGGCTTGTGAATATATGCCATTAGAGTAGTTGAGTGGTCCACCCTCTCTGTACCACACCCTAAACCCAGGGTTTCTGGCCAGTTATAACACCCTATTGTGCAGCCAATCAGCCAAACACTTAAAGGTAAACTTCCAGAGCGTTCATTGATCACTGATGTCCAGTACATGCCCTACAGTACTATTTGGTTCCATTTGAGCTATTCAATCTTCAGATCAACAGATCATCTCTCACAGAGGAAAGATATAGGGAACTCCTTTGTCTAAACAGAAACTTGGCCACTTAATGTTGGACGTTATCACCATGGCCTATAGGCATGCTGAACGCCTAGCCACATGCCTCTCTATGAGAAGCGTCCTCTTCCTCATGGGCATCATTTAAAGATGTGCCTCCTGCTGCTAGCTGTGCATCACTGTGCATCTTCTCCAGGCTCTTTGGGCCTAACGTCTCCTCTACTAGTGGCCTCAGGGTGGTGGTAATTTCTGAGCACCTTTTCAGTCAGTCCTAAGTTGGGTTGGTTCCTCATGACATTGTGGCATATTTTATGCATGTGATGTTCATCACCTCTGGTGGTTAAAAGGCATGAATTCTTGTTATTTATGTAACTGTGGATCTATGAACACAGGATACCAGTGTCAATCCAGTGGGAATGTGTAATAGAAGTGTTTAATTGTTGGAAGGTATCCAGTGTATTACCAGGTGAAAGAGCAAAACATTTAGGTTGCTCTGGTGTAATCTCACAGTAAGCTGTTGTGTTGGCTTGTGTAGCAGCTGTGTAGGCTTGTCTTTGTGTTTGTGTAGGGTAGTGGTGGCTCAGTGGTTAAAGCAGTGAGCTACTGATTAGAAGTTTGTGAGTTAAAATCAAAGCTTTGCCAAGCTGCCACTGTTGGACCCTTGAGCAAAACCCTTAACCCTCATACGCTCAGTTGTATCTTGTCTCAACTGTAAGTCACTTTGGAAAAAAGTGTCACGTAAATGTAAATGGTTGTGCAGATCTCAAAGTCCGATGGACACAAACTAGCCCACTGACTCCAGCCATCTAAAATACAGTTATAGAAAACAGACAGAATAAAACTATTACCTCTGGTTACTGTCAAAGTGAGTATCTTATCTGAACTATGTTCTCTGTGTTTTACATATTATCTAATCTATGCATCATGTTCTCCAGCCTGTCAAGCACACTAGGCATGAGCCAGATAGTGCTAGCACGCTAGTCAAAACACAGAGTAATAAATATACACCAAGGGTGAGCAGAAGGCCTGGATGACTCACTCTCGCCCAATATAACAGAGTTTGAAATTTAAAAAAATACAGAGAAACACACAAACTTTAGTCACAAGCTGGCTATCATGAGTTCTTTAGATAAAAAACTCACAACTGCATAATGATACCAGTTCCCCAACAAGGATAACACAGATGACTATCATTCATCAGCTTCCCACTAAATTAGAGAACAAATAAATGCCTGACCTAGAAAAAAAGCTAAAATTTCAAAACATGTGAATCCATTTTCCTTTTATAGTATAACATCTGAATCTCTCAAACTCTGTTCATTTGTTTATACTCTCATGCTTAGTCTTTCTCTCCCCTGATTAGTTCTCTGCTCTTGCCTATAACAGAGTAGTTGGGCTTCTTTTGTGCATGAATACGAGGCATGATTATGTTTGGTGTGTCTGGGCTGGGGTATGACTTACATGTAAAAATTCCCTTGAAACAGCACTGACTGTGAATTACCATTACAGTATTGTCAGGGAAACTGCTCTAATGATTGCTCTAAACTAATAATAACTGGCTAAAAGATCTCATTTGGTGATTAAATACCTTCAAATCATTAATTACGCCAATCATATCACTGTAGGAGTGAGAGATTAATGAAAAAACAAACAGGCCTGTTTTCTAGTTTAGTGCAACCTCACTGATGAGGTCCATTCTTCAATTAATTGTGGCAAAATTCCACTAGGGGGCAGTATAGTATTTATTCTTGACTCATCCACAAGCAGTAGAGCATCTTCTAGGAAACTGCTCAATTAGACCTTGTTTTTGGTCCATTAAACTCAGAACACACACACACACACACACACACACACACACACACACACAGAGAGAGAGAGAGAGAGAGAGAGAGAAAATATGAAGTGCTTTCCTGGCTATTGCCAGGATTACCCAAAAGAATTACAAAGATTTAAACATGTCTCAGAAACAGAGCTGTATTTTATGGCCAAATTATACACAGGTACTCTGTGACAAGTGCATATGGTAGTAGGAAGTGTATATATATAGTAGTGTACATATAGTTGTATGTAGAATAGTTGTAGTAGGACCAGGTTTTTTCCATAGCTCCCCTGGATGTAATGATCTGTCAGCTAATGCTTGACAGGGGCCTGTCCATTACAGCAGCATGGCAGATCTCTGGCACTGTTGATGACAAACGGGCACAGCAGTGGATTGCCTCTAAAATTCACTTAGAAGGAAACAGCTGCTGCCTCACAGCATACTTTGGTATTGACAAGTGAGTCTAAGGGGTGGTTGAGAAAGGCTTTATTTGGGGTGTATTGGTGTCTCGATTGTTCACCTCCGTTGCCTGTAATTGCCTTTCTTCCATCTTGTTAGTCAGTGTTTAGGCACCTCTTTGTTTCATCTGTGTTTTTGGTAAAGTAATGTATATGTAAAAGCTGCAGCTCTGAGCAGTGATACCTTTTTCCTTGTTTCCTGGTCTTGTCTTTCCTAGCTTTGTTTATTGCTCTTCTGGTTTGACCTTTGGCTGTTTTTGTCCCTGAGAGTGAATTTGCTGGAGTTGTCTGATTTTATCTGGAAGTCTGTGATTTTTTTTTGTTGTGAAATGCCTCCAAAAGTGAAAATGCTTATGTGTAGTACATTTCAGCTTCAGTGGAATAAGGCATGGTGTGAACACAGGCACTTACACAGATCACTGTTTGAGCTTCACAGGAGTGATTTATTTATGAGCTGTAGGGAGGAGAATAAAAGAGCTTGTACTGTTCAGTGTAAGTTTCTTGATGTGGGCTATGGTAAAGAGGTTCTACTGAATGTGAGGAAAAATATTTAGCTCATGAAATGTTCATTAGCGTTCTTATTCTTCCTTGATAAGCGATCAGTCTTATAGTGCTTATGCATTTTTTTTTCTTAGGACCTGAAGTGTGTCAGGGTTGCTGTCCGTGGTGCTGATTCTCCGGCCCATGGGCTGTAGTGGGTACCATTGTTTGGAGCTTGGTATTATGAATGCAATATATTGCTCATAAGCCAGTGATAATTGTTTAAATGTTATTTTTTTTCATGTATTCAAAAACTTTATATGGCCCAGCATCACAAAGGCGAATTGTTTCTGAGTCAGTGATAATTAGTTTAGTTAGAATGATATATTTCAGATATTCAGGAACTTGCAGAACTAGAATTGTGTAAGTAGGGGGTGGAGACCAGTTCTTGATTATAAAGACAGTTGTGTACCACAAATTCCATGTAGTTAACCCAATTATGAAAGTACTCGTACTTTTATACTCTGAGGAAATTAATCTCTCACAAATCTGGCTGAATTGTAAATCAGTCAGCATTGGGCATCCTTATCAGCCATGCCTGGAGTTATCTCAGAGGCACACGAGTGCTGGAGATCACCTCCAGCATGTATGCCTGTTTCTCTAAGATTAATGCGATTTAAATAACCCTCAATCACTTTTCAAGGGTTTGTTAATGCTCTCATGAACAAAGCTGGTAGCTGCATACTGAGCATATTCGCTAAAATAAAAGGAAAATTATTTGACCTTACATAGACATTGTAAAACAAGGCCATTGTTTTAGTCACAGGGAGAATTTATGACTGTAATATAGGCAGCTGTTTCTGCAAGTATAACAAGCTTGTCAGACCAGTGCAATATCCAGAGGAATAGTGCTTGCCGACAGGAGATGCATGACTGGGGAAAGTAAATTTACAGAGAGTAGAAAATGAGAAAAAAACAAATAGACATCCTGGGTGAGGTGAAATGCTGAACAGAGGGGAAATGTGTTTGGAAAAAAAAGAGCTAAGAAATCACTTGAAATATAAATCAAGATGACTCTCAGCCTTGAGAAGGAATATGAATATGCTGTCAATTGGTGACAAGAGCAGAGTTTTGAAATATGGTGGTAGAATAGCCACCTCATTATAAATAAAACTAAATATCCAAGGAGGTAAAATAAAGGGAAGGTTTTATGTCCTTGGAAAATCAAAGTAAACAAAAACATTGTTTTTGTTTAAATGTGTAACTGATGATATCTGCCCTGATGTGCAACCCTGTGTGAAGATCTGTGGAGAACACTTGACTTATGATTAAAGGGACGTATGATTTCCTGTGGAAGCCTATCTGAACGGGAAACCTTCTATTGTTGGATCCTGTGTAAAACCTTTAAGGATTCCCTCAGAGGAAAAAACCTAAGAACTCTCTAGGGTTCTAGATGTAATCTTTTTTTTTTCTAAGAGTGCATTAATGAGATCCTGTCACAAATACCCTACTGGATCACCTTCGCTTTTAAAAGCCCTAAATAGATGTGAATGAAAGCTCCAGTGTTCTTGATGTGATTTGTATTACAAAACAAAAGAGGCCCGAGTCTTCTGGCACACCAGAGTAACCCAGAGATGCCCTCTAAGGTCGGCCAATGACTCAGCTCAGATATCAGAGAGCAGTCTCTGGAGGCACACGACTGAAAGGCCTACAATCAAATAAGCTTTTTTGTTTTGTTATGGAAAAAAACTCTAAAAAGACAGAGGTGCAATTACAGAACATTCTGGCTCAAGCAATACAATTACTGTCTAAATCAGTTGAAGTTAAAAAATGCATAACATTTCTGAGGTTAAACGTTTTTTTTTTTTGTATGAAAAATTATGTGAGGCTGTAAGCATAGGTGTATTGGATTAAAAGCGAACAGCCTTTCAATTATAATTCAATTCAATTTTATTTATCTAGAGATTTTAACAACGGACATCGTTACAAAGCAGCTTTAAAGAAAACCGGCTATAAAATTCAAATGTATATTTCAATTTATTAATGCTTTGAACACATGTTAATGTACTTTCTTACCATAATCATTTGTCACTTTTCTGACTGTCTAGACTACTTGGTTCAACTGAGCATCTGTTGGACACTTTGGCGCTGATCTGTGTCATATTTGTCTGGGATTTGGGACAGCACCCTGTCCTGTGTGTCATCCAGCCCTCCTGACTCTTTTCCACAGCTCCCCTGCCTTGCTCACAGTCTCCACAGTCTCTCATTTCTCACCTCTTGCAGCTAATGTAATGTAGATGTGATGCCACCAGGGACATTTTTTCCTTCCTAATTTACGGTCAGATGTGATTGACAGAACCAGGTAAGCACCTGCAGGTTCTATTCTTTTAAAGGAAGGTAGCAGCTGATAAGTGATAAGTCATTGCGGTGAATATTGCTTCTCAAATGATGTCTGAGTGAACATTATAAAGGATTCAAGTTTAAATAATAATTAAGACAGACCTGCTCCACTTTTGATGTTCCAAAAAACTAAGTGTTCCCAAAGCTTTGTGTAAAGACAAGTTTTAATAAGGTGAAGTCCCACGGAGCCTGAGAAATGCTATCATGTTTGAGAATCTATGCCTTTATTAATAAATTTCTTTTGTTATGCTATATACCGCTGATGCAGGACTGCTGGTTTCATTAATATCCAAACGACTGCTCAGATGTGGTCTATGAATTTCAACAGATATGAAATCATATGACTGTTTTGCTTTATGAAGACCTATAAATCCCATAGACAGATGAGAACTAGGCTACTAGGCCAACTGCAGCAACATCACACTTTTAAGTGAATAAATGTGAAATTACAGTATATGCTTGATAATTGTTTCTTTTTTTCAATTTAGAATCAAATATTTTGGCTTCTGGCATTAATTTGTGGGCTTAACAACAGTTAGCAAGTTGGTTGATGCTAGAGAGATCAGTTTTTAATTGATATACTCTCCATGTTGTTTGCCTAAATTTGTTGAGATTCATGTCAGATTCATTAGACAAAGTCACTATAAATTTAGGCTAGATGTATAACCACAATAACCACACACTTATAATCACAACCGCATACTTTGGTGACATGTATTTACTTATTTAAAAATTAATTCATGCTGGTTATATAGATTGCTTATTTATGCTTTTAAAAGATAAACTCAATTAATATGACTTTATGACTTTAGGGCAGTCTTATTTGAATAAAAAAATCAACCTTTTAAGGAATATATCCTCAATAAGGTCCCTGTGAATGAGAATGCTGTTTTCTGTTGATTTAAACACTATACAGTAAAACTTTTTTGTAAATTAATTTTAATACTGAGCAATTTACTGTGATTAACATTCAAGTTATTATTCTGTAGTGTACTAAAGAGACAGAGAGAAAGGGAGAGAGAGAGAGAGAGAGACAGACAGAGAAGCCAATGTTTCTTTCAAAAAACAAGAAAAAACAGGATCAGTTAACATATTTTGAAGCACAATGATCAAGCACAGATGGCTTTGTCCCTCCCTAATGACAGGAATGATCCACATATTCAAAGAATGATGTGAAACATTCCTGACTTTGAATCATCCACATATTCAAAGAATGATGTAAGCTCAAAACACTGACAAAGTCATATGCTGCACATTTAATAAGTAATCCGGGCCCAGTTTCCAGCTTGCTGTCTTTTGTGCAGAAACACTGTATGTGAGAAGAACACTAAAATCTTTTCCTTAATGTTTGTGCACCAGTTTGACTCTAGACATTTCATTTTCTGATGAAATTAGCAGACATAAACTAGTAACAGAATTCAACATTCATATGTATTACTGTATTCTTTAGTAATGACCATTAGTTCTTTAAAGACAAAAAGCATGGGTCTACCTAAAGTTGGACTCATCTGGATTTTTTTCCATAATTGAAATCCACCTATTTTGGGTCACAGTTATTGCCTTGAAACACACTGGCAGATGTCCTGGGCCATAGAGCTGCAGCAGTCAGCGTTGTGGCAATAATGAGCCACACTGGTGGATGTAACATTATATGGAATGAAATCAGAGTCAGCAGAACCTGAACCTGAATTTGTAAAGCGTGGAAGAAAAATGTGTGTAAATGTGACGTTTTTGAAAATTTTAGGTTAAAAACAATCAGGTAAGAAAAATTCACATAAAACAAACAAACAAACAAAAAATCAAGGTATTGAAAATTCAGGTCAAAACTATTTAAGTTGAGCAACTCAGAGAAAATATCCAGGATACTCAGAAAGAGTAAACGACTCACAACACACCTGTGAGCTCATGGAGGGGGGCTTGATTGCTGATGCACAGTGCCGTCGTAGAGGAACAAAGCAGCGGAGTTTTCTTAATTTTAAGTTGCTTGTGTCACTTGTCTTCAAATGAAAACAAATCAAATGCCAGTGTTACTTGTTTAGGTAGCTGTCATTATGACAGATAAACAGTTGCTTGACTTATTTTTCATCAGCAAATCCAGCCACGCTTTAGCATATGACCACAGTCAAGCCAGCTGCGAGGCCAGCTCTTGTTTTTCAAATATTTTGACTCAATTACAGTCCACAAGACAATTTTAATTTAGAACACAGATTTAACATTCATTCAGTGGACCACATTAGGACCCAAGCCGGACCCAGGCCATGGGCCATATATCTGACACACTACCATAGCTCTCAACCAGATGAGCAGCACAGCGTTACAGTGAAGCTCTAGCAGTTACCACAAAACCTTGTATGTACACGCACACATGCTGCATAATTGACAGAGTAATTACTGATTTCGTTGCTCACAAGGTGCAGACAGATGATACGGATGGAATGTAGCCTCAAGTAAAAATTGTATAAAATTTGCTGAAAGTGATGAGTGGATCATCAGTTGATTTCTTTTGCCCAGTGCAGTTTTACTTGATCTCTATTCTAGAGCGTTTAGCAACAGGCACATTTAAAGACAAACTGAAGACACATTTATCAGGGTTTTCCCAACCATGAGTTGAAAAAATGACACATGACTTTCATGCATTCATCTTGCTGATGCTGCAATACATTACATTTCCAAATACGGCAGGGGAAAAGTACAACGTGAGGGATTTTCACACCATCACAGGTTTTCAAAATGTTTTTAGGGCAGTATCCACCCTAACTGTAAAGGAACTAAGATGATGGGTGATGAAAAACTGTAAAATTTGGTAACAACCTTGAATCACTCCAAACCACCAAGAAAAGGCTCTCCACACTTTTCCTTTTCATGTTTCATTGTCATTGTTGTTTTTGCTAGCTAGGCCTCTGTACACCACCACAATGGATCTGAAATGAAGCAATCAAGGTGTGATTGAAGTGTAGACTTTCAGCTTTAATTGAAAGGGTTTAACAAAAATATGTCTGGACCCCATGGACATCACCAAATGCCAAGGTTCCTCCCTTGAGATGCTTTGCCAGACCTTTACTACAGCCGCCTTCAGTTGCTGCTTGTTTGTGGGTCTTTCTGCCTTCAGTTTTGTCTTCCGTAAGTGAAAAGCAGCTCAGTTGGGTTGAGATCATCGGACATTTAAGAACATTCCATTTCTTTGCCTTAAGAAGCTCTTGGGTTGCTATAGTGGCATGTTTCGGGCCATTATCCATCTGTACTGTGCAGTGTTCCAGATTTGCAGCATTCGACTGAGTCTGAGCAGAACGTATAGCTCTATACGCTTCAGAATTCATCTTGCTACTTCTGTCAGCAGTCACATCATCAATAAACACCAGTGAGCCCGTTCCATTGGCAGCCATACATGCCCATGCCATAACACTGCCTCCACATGTTTGACAGATGATGTGGTATACTTTGGATCATGAGTTCTTCCTTTCCTTCTTCTTACTCTTCTCTTCCCATCATTCTGGTACAAGTTAATCTTGCATCAGAACTGCTCATGCTTTTTTACAGGTTTTTAGCAAAGTCTAATCTGGCCTTTCTGTTCTTGAATGTTACTGGTGGTTTGCATCTTGAAGTAAACCCTCTGTATTTACATTCATGAAGGTGCCTCTTGATTGTAGACTTTGACAATGATACACCTACCTCCTCCAGAGTGTTCTTGACTTAGCTAGATGTTGTGAAGGGGTTTTTCTTCAACAAGAAAAGAATTCTGCAATCATCCACTTTAGTTGTCTTCTGTGGTCTTCCAGGCCTTTTGGTGTTGCTGAGCTCACCAGTGCTTTCCTTCTTTTTAAGAATGTACCAAATTGTTGATTTGGCCACACCTAAAGTTCCTGCTATCTCTCTGATAGGTCTGTTTTGTTTTTTCAGCCTAATGATGACCTCCTTCATTTGCACCGACACCTCTTTGGACCGCATATTGAGAGTTCCCATGAAATGCAAATTCAACACTTGCAATCAACTCCAGACCTTTTATCTCCTAAATTTGTCATGAAATAAATAGGAAACAGGCCTAGTAGTATGTCTACTTCATTGTCGGTGAAGTTCATCTTTTGAGTTTGACATGCTCCATGTTGTCAGCAACAATCAGTGCCATGAGAAGGCTACTGGACTATTTAAAGGAAAGTTGTTTACCATATATGGTGATTGGGGGTGTCCTTCATGCAAATGAGTGTGGCTGTGCATGAGCTGAGCAATTTAGATTTGTAGCCTTTATCAACATCCATTGCGTACAGCTGTGCCTAAGCCAGGTAATGTGAGGCAGGCAGGAATGACCTAGACAAGACTAAATCAGGAACCGTGAAGCATACTATGGTCAAAACACTAATCAGACCAGACAGAGAGCAAATGGTGGAGTAAGACTTTACAATGTAACACTGAGAGACCAGTTATTTAAAGGGAATAGAGTGACTGCAAACAGGCAAATGTTATTAATAATTAGGAGACTGTGACCTGGGATAGGCGCTTGACTGGAGGTCCTGCCATGGGGTTGTGGGCTGTGAATAATGGGAATTGTAGTCTGCAACTTCAGAAGTTTATGTGATACAGAACAGGAGGTTTTCTATCTCGTTCTTTTGATATATGATGGTTCATTGCCTATGGCCTTCCCAGAGTAGTGATGATGCCAATATGAAATACACGATTAATAAATTTTGCTTTAAAATATGGATTTGCCTCAAAGCTTTCTTCAAGACATTTCTCTACTTCACCATTAAAAGACAAATACAGAACTCTTGTCCAGGCTAAATACGTTTTAGCTCCAATAAGGTGCTACAGTATATATCTGAGATTATTATTTCCACAAAAGCATAACTAAACTGCTGAAATGAGTGCTCACTATGACCATTTCCTTCTATTAAATTCTATCTATTTCACTCCTAGTGCTCTCTCAGAGGCACAGGCAGTCTATGGGTACTTGTGTTTCTGTAAAACCAGCAGTTGTTAAAATATTAAGGTTGATTTGACACTGTGTCCTTGAGACAGTCACATTTAAAACCTATTTCAGATGTTTTATATACTTGAGGAGATGAGGAGGTGGAATTAGCTCTCATAGCTTTCTTACGACTTTGTGCATACAAAATCTCATGAATTTACTCTTAATCAAAAGTTCTGCAAGCTTTACATGACAGCAAATTGTATTCGCAATTCGTAGTGAGCACCAGAGGCAAGCGAATCCATATCTCAGGCTACTGTTTTTATTTGTCATCATATGTGTCTGATGTTTGGTTTGGTTCCTTTCACTTCTTTTTTGATGTGGAAGTGCAATCAAAAGCAAAGTTTCATAGCCATTCATTTTATTATTATTATTATTATTATTATTATTATTATTATTAGTAGTAGTAGTAGTAGTAGTAGTAGTATTAGTATTAAAATCTCATCCCAGTGATTCGGATGAAGCAATTACTTTGAAAATGTAGGTCATGAAAGGCATTTCACAATCGACTTCCCTGACATGGCCTCCTTACTCGTGATCATACTGGTTTTCAGCGTCACCATGACAACCCCTCCCTTCCGCCTGGCCTTCCAAATTTTAATGGAAAAGGGGGGGGGGGGGATAGTAGCAGCAGAAGCCGTCTGAATTGGAAGCTTTCTGATCTGAATTTCAACAGCTTCAGCCCTTCAAAAGCTGAGACTACAGTGTTGTTGTTGTTTTTTTTTTAAAGATAATCATAAGAACAGGCACATTCTCATACCACTCAGAAGGTAAAAACAGTGCATGAAGTAACATATTTTCTATGAAGCTGCAGACATGACAATAGCATTAAAATATATGAAGTACATTTTAGTGAGAACAATCCAATTCATTTTCAGTGTTAGTCTTTTCAAAACATAACATATAAATTCACTGGTGAATGCAGTATAATTTTCTCCCAGATCCTCATATTTTGTTCATAATAATGTGTGTATAATTAGACTAGAACTTCCTGCTCATGAGATTTTTACTTAAAGATTTCAGCTTTTTTGTCTCCTCTGCACAATATTAGGCAGGTGGTTTTAATGTTATGGCTGATTGTGTATAATAGCATTGTACATTAAGATTAAAACCACCTGCCTAATATTGTGTAGGTCCCCCTTGTGCCACCAAAACAGCTCTGACCCGTCAAGGCATGGACTCCATATGACCTGTGAAGGTGTGCTGTGGTATCTGGCACCAAGACGTTAGCAGCAGGTCCTTTAAGTCCTGCAAGTTGTAAGGTGGGGTCTCCATGGATCGGACTTGTTTGTCCAGCACATCCCACAGATGCTCGATCGGATTGAGATCTGGGGAAT
>CM075025.1:17027701-17039408 GCA_037576675.1 Pangasius sanitwongsei | reverse complement strand
TGCTCTACTTCTACTTAGAGCTTCCTTCACTTGAGAATCACTTGCTGCTGCTGAGGATGGCCCCACATGGATAGCCTAAAGATTGCTGTGGATGGTACCACATGGATAGCCAAAGACTGACATGAAATTGCGGTTGATTTTACCAAGCAGATACCCTAAAGATTGCTCTACTTCTACTTAGAGCTTCCTTCACTTGAGAATCACTTGCTGCTGCTGAGGATGGCCCCACATGGATAGCCTAAAGATTGCTGTGGATGGTACCACATGGATAGCCAAAGACTGACATGAAATTGCTGTGGATTTTACCAAGCAGATACCCTAAAGATTGCTGTGCGTGGCCTCACTTGGATAGCCTAAAAATTGTACTTCTGGAAACAGTTTATGCCCAAGTCTCATTCAATAGTCAGTCGATATCTTCGCTTGGATACTATAGATTTAAAACTAAAAGTGGAGTGAAATAAATACAAACCTCTGATGCTTGTACAGAAGATCCTTAAACCACGCCCTGTACTGCACCACTGGCTCTCTCTGCTTGGCATGTAGCCCATCACTGCAAGAAACACAGTGTTTACATAGAATATCTTTAATCCCACAGAGATGGACACTCATTCATGAAATTACTTGCTCCTTCTCCCAGACTCAGCCCATTCACAAATGGCACTCGACCATGTCCCCATCACCACAACTTAAAATTAAACTTGAAATTGAAGACAGAAAAATAATTCATAGCTTTTATTTTTGTTGATTAATGATTTAATCCCCTAATTTGTATTGGTAAATATTTTGCAAATACTAAAGAATAATTTTCATCATTATTTTAGAAAAGTTGCATTTATATTTATCCCATTTGGCTGAAGCTTTTATCCAAAGTGACTTACAATCGAATACGAGCTGTTGAGGGTTAAAGGCCTTGCTCAAGGACCCACCAGTGGCAGCTTGGTGATGCTGGGATTTGAACTCACAATTCACAAAATTTATATTTTGTTGTAAACTTTTGCACACATATTCAGTATCACGTAAATAAAAAAGTTATATTGAACAATACGATTCTAAGTTCTCTGCAGAACCCAGTGTGTTTGTGTGTGTGTGTGTGTGTGTGTGGAAAGGAGAACACTGGAGATGGGCAAATTTTGACAGAGCTTCTGGTTTCTTTTCTTCTTCCCTTTTTTATGTCCTCCGCCTCTGCCTCCACCATCTGGGACAAAATGGCCCCCAGCCCTCTGTCCAATATGACAGTCTGCAGAGAGAAAAGTCAGCAAAATGCAACAGAGGGCCCACACAGAACCACTTTTACCTGGCAAAAAGCCTGTTTGCACAGCTCCATACACTGGAATGGATCTGGTGCTCCCCTTTTCGTGAGGTCAGTCAAATAATTAGGTCGTCCAAATAATTAGGTCAAAATCTACAATAATAGCAAGCCAGCCCCAGGAACTCCCTCACCCCCTTCGTGGTCCTGGGTCTTGGGCATTCTTCAATTGCTGCTGTCTAATTTCGGAGCACACCTGCCCATGGCCCAAGGGGAAGCCCAGATACTGTACTTCCAGCTGTCTAATTGCACACTTCTATGGATTTACCATGATGACTCTTTGGTATTGCATCATTACTATAAATGATTATTTCATTTAAATACACAGCATCATATGCTGCGTAATTTGTCCATGGAATGTTGAAACCTGGCCTGGGCACCAAAAGGAAGAGTGACAAATTGGTGTAACTGAAACAGAATGGAAAAGCCATTTTTTTTCTCAGGACATTGGAGTCAATGGAATCTGCCAATACCCTGTGATTAAATCCAATGTTAAATAAATGCAGTAGGGCTTCCTCCCATACAGTAATTCAAACGGGGAAAACCCCTGAGGCTTCCGGGACCTCTTGTACTGCAAATAATAGGGGCTAAATCACTTATCCCAATTACATGTATCATCATGAATGAACTTACAAATCATGTTTTAGCATTTTTTAACCCTCACGCACTCTTCTATAATGGGCTGACAAGGTCCATGGCAATTCTTTTAAAGGGGACCTTGATTAAGAGTAAGGAATGCAATAGTGTTTTGGGGTGGCTGGTAACATTTAAGGCATGCTGCACACCACCTCCGTACATCGCCCTGCTTGGCCAAGAAAAATGGGCCATTAGACGGTTGAATGTTTTACCCTGCATCACTTGGTATAATTTATCCTTAATTACTGAAAAGTAATTAGGTTAGTGTGTTTTCTGACAGGTTTATGTAATCATCATTAACTTCAGTGTCCAAGGGACTTGATCCAAGGGGATCAATGGGAATCCCCACAAAGATGGGTGACCTCCTTGAGTGAGGTGTGAGGTGGGGACTAACCGTCACATCAGTGGTATCCCTGGAATATTTTAGGATGGGAACAAGTGGATATTAGTACTCCCTTGAATACTCTCTGGTTTGTGGCATGTTCCGGGTCCGTCAGGGGAGACCAGAGGCGTGTCAGGGATCTGGACCAGTGTTCCCACTTCCATAAAGGAACACTGTTCCTTGAAATGCCCAGCATCTCTGCAGCACCAGCAAACCTGCCACGGTCCTTGTGGGCACATCAGGTTCTGTCTGTGTGAAAAGAGAGGCAGCAGGGAGAGGTAGTAGGATAGAAGCAGAGGGATAGGACTGAAAACTGGGGGTCTGGGGCACTGATTTCAGTGCAGATGGAGGATGGCTTGGTGTTGCGTCTGGTAGAGGCTGGCGAGGGACTTAATTATCTTGCTGAGTGGGGAGCTTTCCATGGAGGTGTCTGGTACCTCCTCCTGGCTTTCAGCACCACTGTAGAACCGTGTGTGTGTGTGAGTGTGTGTGTGTGTGTGTGTCTGAAGGAGGACTCTGGAGACAGGTGAATTTATCTTTAACATCCCAAATGCTGAGTTTTTTCTAAGCAAGTTTCATGAGAGGGCCATTGGAGCCATGTTACTTGTTTATAATCACAATAAAGCAGTTCATGGCCTACCTCCAAGTTAAACACCAGAAGAGAAAAAAAGTCTCAAATCTAAAAACGCTTCATTCGCACAAGCATACTCATGTGAACCTGAGTAAAACAAATTACAAATAGAAAAATAAATTCCATAACCTCCCATCACCCCTTGCAATTATAACCACTAGTGAGGGCTCAGATGTGGCCGCCTCCAAGCCTCAGAGCTGAGCAAAGCCTCCCACAACTGGCTTACATAAATTCCACCATGCCTGTCAGTAGAGAAGATCTCATGATGCTAAATTAAATCTTAGGCTTCAATTACAGAGAGAAAATTAGCTCAGTGGGCTACTTCCAATCACATCTTTGCCTTAGCAACAAATAATACTTCTGGGCAAAAACGTAGGAGATGTTTCCTTTGGGAATTTTTCTGATTGATATATGCGATTCAGTTGTGGAAAGGAAGTGCCTAACCCTGGCTAGACAGCAAATCCGTCTCTGCCTCCTGACATTAATATAAGCTGTCACAAAGCAAGGATCCTCTGATAGACTCAGGAAGCAGTATGCTGAATAGGAGGTGTCACCAGTCAGTCCTATTCATGCAGAAAACAGACAAGACAGATTCATTGTTTGAGTTGGAGGAGCCGGAAAGGTCAGCTAATGCAAGGGGCTTTCATTGTAGGCTGAGGGGTGGTGAAGTAATAGAGCTGAGGGGTGTCACTATAAGGAAGTAATTTCCGGGAAAGTGAAAATACCACTGACATGAAAAGATCAACAGAGACAGTGCTGATTTTCTCTTTTTTGCTGCTCCTTATTTGTTTGGAGCCTTTGGCACAGAGACAGTGAGGGAAAGTGAGATGGGAAAAGTAGCATGGTGCCTGGATGAAGCAAGACATCATGAGACATTTTGAGAAAGGGTGAACCAGGAAAAGAGAAGTGGTTACGAGATGCATGGGACAGATCCTAATCATTTATATACATGTGTTAGAGGAAAAATCTACTCTTCATAACATACACTGTTAAAAATCTGTAAATTCACAGTGACGTTTTCACTGTTTTTCAAATAATATTTTTATGGTAGTAAAATCATTCATTAACTGATAAATGAAATTTCGTAGCTGTAATTTTACCATATTTGGTGTTAATAATTTAACAAATAATTTACATGTCAGTGTGATTGCATTTGTGTACTGTCTGCACTTTCCTGCATCTTCTGTTTGTTCTGTTTCTCTGAGTGGCCCTCTATAGGGCCCTCTATAATCATCATTATTTGACCAATGGGAACACAGAGTTCCAATTAAAAGGGGTGGAGCTACAGATTTAAAATCTACACGTCAGTGCCATTGTGTTAGCTAGCTGGCTTGTTTTCTGTCTGTCAGCTGGTATGGCAGTATTTCTTGTTGCTTTTACATACCCACCTTTGCTGTTGTAGGAAGTAGTTAGCTCATTCTTGTGGCTAGTGTCAACTGTTTGTTTGTTGTTTGTCAATTGTGTGCTAGTTTCTTTCTCTTTTTTGCTAGCCCTCTTGTGAAAACAGGTATGACTGTGAATGCACCTCACCACAATGAATGTCTGGACACATTATTATAGGGGACGGTGCCATCCCCTGTATTTTTGGGTAGTTCGGCCTAGTGTTATTCGTCAGTATTTTTTTTCATGTTTTTTCTTGCACTTAGTTTAGCTACTTAAAATACAGCCTAGTGTAGTCCTGTGTTATGTACTTTTTTTGGTGCCATCAATGTTTTCCCTCCGAGGTGAGACTAATTTCCTCGTTGTCTAAGCATTTTGTTGTCTGTGACTGCAAGTCTTGGTGTTGTATTTTTTTGTAATTACAATAAAATTTTCATACTTCTAAACCCTGTCAGTCTCATATTCACCACCAGCTCATACCATCTTTATACCATTCACCCTCTAGACCACACAGTGGCATCTGCAGGCCATTCTTCAGTGGGCTTCTTAGATGGGCTTAATATTAATGTGTCAGCAAGCTTAAAGGATTGAGTTTAGCTGGCTGAATTTAGCTGTGTGATAAATTTGTTATAGTATAAAAGTTCATTCTTGGGCTATGATATGAGCATGAACAATTGTTTGTTGGTGCCCCGCCAGCATTGCAGTCTCACTGCTCCTGGTTCCCCAGTTTGATCCTGAGCTCAGGTTACTGTCTGTACATGTACTCTCTGTGTCTGTGTGATTTAAATTGGCAAGTGATAATACTTGCTGAAAAGTTTATTTAGCTGCTTTCGTTTTTGTTGCTAGAACTATTTTCACCATTAAAAGGATCATATTTGGATCATGGTCAGCCTGGTTTAATATCTCACTACAGTCTGAAAGAATAAGGCTTCCAAAAAGGATCATTTATTTTCACCCTTAAAATATCATACTTTGCATAAAATTGGCACCCATGCATTTCAGTTATATCATGTATAATATTTTCAGAAATAATTGGAAATTTTGCAACTTTTGATCATCAGAATATTTTAATAGGATGTTTAAAGTTATACAAAAAATGATATCTTAAATTTTTCACATAAGATAAAATAAATATGGCCTGGGCAATATTAAAGGTATCCTTACCTAATACTCAGTTGCACAACCCTTGGCAAGGATACCACAGACCTAATGTTTCTTGTAACCATCTATAAGGTTCTTGCACCTTTCTGTTGGCAGTTTCTCTCAGTCCTCAATTGTAGTTTTTTCTAACTCTCTTCAGCTGAATTGAAATCAGGACTCATTGCTGGCCAGTTTAACACAGTCCATTTTCTCCTTCTTAACCATTCTTTTGTGCTTTAGGATGTGTGTATAGGGTCATTGTCTTGCTGGAGGACCCATTATTTCTGCCTTAAACCTAGTTTTCTGACAATGAGTAGCATATTTCGCTCTAAAATGCTCTCTGATTTCATGGTTCCTTCAATATGTTCAAGGCCTCCAGAGGCAGCAAAGCAGCCCCACAACATTATTGAACCTTCACCATATTCAACTGTAGGTAAGGTGTTCTTTTCTTTATAGGCTTCATTTTGCCCCCTATAAACAAATTGCTGAATTGCATTGCCAAAGAGCTATACTTTGGTTTCATTAACCCACAGAACATTTCCCCAGAAGGGCTGTGGTTTTTCTAGGTAGGTGTTTGGGCAAAAATCAGTCATGCCTTTTTATGTTCATTTTGAATAGCAGGGTTTTCCTTGGTCTTCACCTATGAAGCCCTGCTCAGTTTACTGTGTGGCCTAAGATAAGAGTAAGAGTTAGCAAGAGTTGGAACTGTCAAGATCTCTCCAGGTCAGCTTTAAGCTCTCTGGATGTTATACTTGGCATTTTTTCAACAGTTCAAACAGGTTTTTGCAGATTTTTTTGGTCAATGTTTATCTTACCAACCTGCCCTCAAAAGTCCTTGACAGTTCCATGAGCTGTAAACGTCATTACGTTGCGAACTGTGGAAACAGGCATACCAAGGTGTCTGGAGATGGCCTTGTACCCTTCTGAATTTTTATGTATGGTGATGCTGTATGTAGACGGCTCACTTGTCTTCACCATTGCCAAAAAGGAACAGGGAATAAGAGTGACCTTTTTAAGCAGTAAAGTCATCATATTGGTTAATTTAAGTCATGTGAGTACTGGCAATTCATCACAGTCTAGTTTCTCTAATCCAGCTCATTTGAATTGCTCAATGGGTGCCAATAATTGTCAGCTTTCCAATTTTTATATAACACATTGCCTTTTTTAACTGTTTTTTTTTATCATGTGCTGCTCTGCATCAAGAAAATGAGTGTACATAGACAAGATATTGTATATTGAATTTCAAAAAGCAAGGGTGCCAGTAATGCTGACCAGAACTGTATTTTTTCCAGTTTAAGTCGATGTTCAGACCAAAGATTTAAAGGTTAAAACATGTCGGGCCACTAAAATTTCACCAAAATCTGAAAGGACGACTAATGGCTTAATTATCCACCAGCCTTGCCTCATTAGTTTACAGCTGCCTGTTTCGCCCTGCTGTGTGTCAGCCTCGCACCTAGCTCTATGTTCTGGTGTACGCTATTCATCCCTGAGGGAAGTTTTGTCACAGCAACCAATATGACACATCAAATTATGAGGACACTCCAAAACACAACTTACAAGGACACAGAGTAACAAATAGCAAGTAAATAAGCAAGTAATAAGTAAAAATGAAGTAGCCATGAAGTGCCCAGTGATCATACTCAACTGTAAGACAAAGTGTCAAAAGAAAGCATCTGTCCATAGCAGCAATAAAGCAGAGGTGAATGAAATAAATAAATGTGTAAATAAATAAATAAATACAGTGCAGATTAATGTGAAAGTGTGGCACGAGTTGTAGATTGTCCTAAAAACCTAGACAACACAAGAATGAGTTATAAAGCCTGATGGCGGCAGGTAAGAAGGCTCTCCTTTACTTCTCTTTGCTGCATGTGGATCAGTCTGGACCTACTGTGCTCTGATCTTTGAATAGACAGTCATGGAGTGTGTTGGAGACATTGTTCATGATGAGCAACATGATGAGAATCCTCTCCTGAACAGCCAATTCAAGGGTGTTCAGGTTGGTCCCAGTGACCTGTCCATCCTTCCTAATTAGCTTCTTCAGTCTGCTGGCATCTTCTGCTTTAACACACATCCTCATAAAGATGGTGCTCGCTACCATTGGCTGAGCATGCGTAGCATCCCGCTGCTTACACGGAAGTACCTGAGGTTCCACACAAAATAAAATTTCAGGTTGGCACTTTTTGGAATTGTACTGGAAGGTGTACAGTGTGAATAAGAAACAGGACCATCACCTATGGATGCTCTGTGTTGCTCACCACCTGGTCTGACACAGTGTCACAAATGCACAAACTGGGGTCTGAATATGACATAGTGATCAGTGATCCAGGAGATTATGTTAGTGTTCATCTGCATCCTCATTATCTTCTCACTAAGGAGAGTGAGCTGTATTTTGTTAATCACTTGAGAAACATGATAGTCACCATGTTGCCTGCTTTGTCCAAATGAGGTAGGCTAAAACCTTTCCAGGTTTTTCAGGGTTGCCAGGTTTTAGGCAATTTAAAATTGCCTGCCAAATGCAACTCAAAAACCACACTAGCCAAAAATATTTGGTCACAGAAAAGGGTAGACGGATTGCACTATATATCTGCATTATGTGGCCATTTTACAGGGAACCTGCCAACCCTGCTCACGGGGCACAGAAGTTCATGATACTCCTAGTGATACTCATGGGAGCTGCACTATGAGGTTTTATCCTGACCTAAAAACTTCCTTCCTGAGCTCCAAAATAAAACCATTTCTGTACAAACAAAAGAAATATGCTTTTCCGAGCTGTTGCTCCATATAGCTCAGAGTGTGTGCTGTGCACAGGAAAGAATATCTCTGCTGGGTCTCCAAAAATAATCATTTACCTTTAAATAATATTGTAAAACTTATATATTCATTATGCATGTTCTTCAAAAACTTCTTTGGAATATTATAGGTGAATTATAACAAATCTCTGCTTAAAGGACCCCATTTTGAGTCTCGGCAGCATTCTGTGTGAATGTGTCCCAGCTTTACAGTAGATTTTGATCTTGTGTCAAGCAAAACTTTCTGATCTTTCTGGAATGTAACAACCCCAAAAACCTGTAGATCTGATCAAATCTTAGTAGGTTAGTAGGATGGTTATTGTTACCAAATGTAACCTAAATAACAGTTTCTTGACATGGAAAGGCATCACTGCTTTGAAGCTTACTCACACACATTATATAGAAGCTAGAAAGCTATATTGTAATAGTTTGTGAATTTTTCTAGGAGACCTATTTTTTCAGTTTTTCCTGTTTCCAGGGCATAAAAAAGCAACTTCAGGTACAGGCCACACCCACTTCTTCTTTTAATTTAAAACTAGATTTAATATGAATAAAGTAAATATTAATTTAATATGAATATTGGAAGATAATTTTTTTTCTAGTAATAAATGATTGAAATTTGAAAAATTATCTCCCATTAGAACAAGACTATTTCAAGCTTGAAATTAGTAAGAAAAACAAACAAACAAACAAAAATTAGAAATAGGATAAAAAGTCTTGTAATGGGCTTACTGTAATGTTGTAATATGAAATAAATACATTGTACTATATTCAAGCTGTTTTCACTCATTGAGATGAAGTGAAAGTGATTTTTTTTTTTGCAGTATTGTAGTCATTTATGTTCATGTCTGTCAGTTTCTCACACTGTAAATGTCTGGAATTTAATGGTTTTCTACCGTCACCTACCATCATGAACATCACTGATGTTTATCTTTTGACCAATTTTACAGGGCTTTTTTTCCTGAGGCTTTTTTGGTAGGAGAAACTTTAAAAATGACTAAAAGAGTGACAGAAAGGGAAAAATGAAAGCGCTAAATCCCTGATTGACACCTGGGATGCGCTACCCCAGGATGAGGCTGGATTAGTGCTTGAATCTGTCAGAACCATTGCCTGAAGTTCTGGCAATGAGAACTAAGTGATGAAAGTGGCAGCTGCAGGCGGATGGCAGGACATCCAGCATCCTTCGAGCTCGCTGATCCTTTTGCATTCTGCTGTGGAAAACGTCAATATGCACAAACTAATTTAAGGTGGAAAGACTATGGAAGTATGGGACTTACAGCTGACTGGCTGACCACCAAATGATTTACAGTGAGTAGTCACCAAAGCACTAACAATACAAGGAGAAGGATGGAGCAATGATTACTTGGCTGACTCTGGCAAACACATACAAACCTGTATTACAAAGCTGCAGAATGAACCATTGGTGTTTAATTACAATCTTGCTCTTTTTTAAAAAAAATTTTTTTAGTTTTTTTTTTTATACTGTGACAGAGCATTGGTGTTTAGCGTGGAATTAGCACACACAATGAGCAGAATGTGATTTATTTGTGTGGCAGCTAAACCTAATTAGCAAGGTGGCATTACATGTCTTAATCAAGAGTAAGATTGAAGGCAATCACTTGATGAAATTTCAGCACTCTCTCACAGAGAGCAAAGCAAACAGCTTTTTAGGATCAGAGCAAAAATGTTAAACAAGCTGACAAAAAAGAGCTGATTGTGATGCAGTAAACAGATACTAAAATGATAGCGTTGTTTGAGCCCTAGATTAACATCAAAACAAGGTCTTATTAAAGTCAGTCTGACTGAAAGGGAACATGCACCTCACATTACAATAAAGACAGACAGATGTGGACCTAATTTTATCAGTAGATGAGGGTAACAGTGATTAATTATTGTCAGCTGCGGGTTGCAAGGCAGCAAGTCTGTATTTGTATTTACAGAGGCAGAGATTCAGAGAAAAGAAATTAATTCAGGCCTCCCTGTGGCTAAGCCACATTTCCAAGCAGCATTAAATTTATCCTTTATGACATTTGAAAAGGTTTACTGCTGTTTTGATGCAATTAAATCACAAAAACTGTTTTAATAGACCCTGATTCAGAATTTAAAGTGGAAATTTAAATCAATTTAGATTCTGATTTTACCTATAAACTACACTTTTTACACGGTGCTATCAGAAATCTCTGTGACTTACTGACCCAGGTTCTAAATCACACTTCGAATTCGTTAAGCAGGAGCGCACAGAAGCATCCTTATAAAAGCCTGATGATAATTTTGAGCTCTTGGTGGGTAGGAAGTGCTAGCATACCAGAAGGAGAAAACAGTGGTAGGCTAATGTAAAAGGTGGATAGCATATAATAACTGACAGAGAGCAAAACAGTGTCAAATTCTGCTAATCAATAAGAGCAGGGATCAAATGACAGAAGTCATGGGATGCCCAAACCTGCTAGTTCCAAACATATTATCACCAAAATAAGACTGATGGGAGCTGGTATTGTTTATGGTATGTATTATATAATGTATTCAACTACACATCAGAGAGACATATCTACTTGGTTTTAATGCAAGTTTGACTCAGTGTTGAGTTTGTGCTAAGTAACTGCTGATGTGAGGATTAAATGCACAGTTAGAGTGTAACACAATGGCATGATCTGTATCTGTATCTTATTCAGATTTAAACCTGAAGTCATGAAGAATGGGGTAACCCAGAAAGGAATGTATGTATGCATGTATGTATATATAATGAATCCTACCCCAATGCCCCTGAACACTGGAAACCACTGGGAAAAATATCCAAAGGTAGCAATGTCAGCATAGTCTGTTAATTCTGGCTCTTTTCTCAATAATTTCTCAACCTCAGCTAGACCTGCATCACACGAGTTCATAACTCTTCTCAGCTAGAGATGTGCGCTGGGCTGTTTTTTAATCTCTCTTGCGCATTGTTATTTTTGTTTCTACCTGTCCACAATATTTTCTAATTAATTTAGTCAGTTCTATTTCCCAAAATATAAACAAACTTGTACGTATCTAAACCCTGACCAGGGAGTTACTAAGGATGCTGTAAATATATTGTACACTGCTGCGTGTTCATGTTAAGGAACATAGACTTTGTAGCATAAGCTTTATATCTGAACACTTATGCCCACATTAATGTAAAAACCTGACCCGACATTTTTGTTGTGTCCCAGGGGATCCCAGTGCACACCTCTAATCTCACCCAGATGCTCTTTGAACCTTTCTGGCAAGCTTTCTAAAAGCAATGTGCCTCATATTTGTATCTACACTATATGACCAAAAGTATGTGGACACTTGACCATCACAGTCAAAATCATATGTGCTTTTTGAACATCTCATTACAGATTTATTTTTCCTTTGCTGTTATAATGAGCTCCACTCTTCTGGGAAGCTTTCCACTAGATGTTGGAGCGTGGCTGTGGGGATTTGTG